>JAOTQR010103179.1:0-28230 GCA_025774065.1 Solanum ossicruentum | reverse complement strand
TATGTATGTGTGTGTGTGTATATATAAAGGGCATATTATTGTTTCTTTGATCACTAACCGATATGAAAATATTATTTTTGACTTAATTTCCTTTCCTATTATGTTTCCTTGATTTGAAGTGTTGTAAGTTTGGTAAAATTAAACAGAATTATTGTAATTGATTTATTCTTTTATGGTGATTTTTGGATTGAATCAATCAAGGGATTAATTATTTGGTTATGGTAAGTTAAATTAATAAATTAATATTTCTTGCCTTTTTATTTTTCTTTTCATGATTGTTTTTATCACTATATAAAGAGACTCTTTGCACACATTCTTCATGAACTGCACATGAAACTTTCACATTAAAACAAAACTCTTTCTCATCTCTGCTCGATCTGATAAATAAAAAAATAGAATTACTGGAAATTCTTGTCTACGACCTTTGTCATCCAAATTCTACTATTTCTTTTCTTGACTGGTGATGTTCTTTGAATCATATTTATTCCCGTCTATTACTCTTTCTCTATTTGTTGAGCAGGCATCGGAGTTTAGGACAAGTGTGTGAAGAGTCACCTTGGGGTAGGATGGATTTGCAGGAGAAGACTTCGACGATTTTATTATTTTACTGTTGCTATGTTATATTTTATTTTTCTACACAAGCAATGTAACAAAATATTGTGGAATAATGAGGATCTAGTTTAAAGGGGAAGAGAAAACTATGTGCTAACTGTTTTTTTAATTTTATTTTTTTATATGCTGAATTAATTTGTGATAATGTTTTCACATAGGAAATATTAATATAAGATTCAATATAAAAAATAGTTAATATGAATTGCTTGTTTAACAAAACTTCTCTTTTCTTTTTTTTTTTTTAAATAAAAGAAAGATTGTAGATATCAAGTGCAGTTTATTTAGTAGATATTATGTTTTTAGGACTTACCTATTAATCTTGAAATTATATACTTTACGATTTATGTTATTCTTGTTTTAGAAATCATGTTTAGGAATATTTAATGTTTTTTTAAGTAGAAATCATGAAATCTTGATTTTGAGTATGTTTACTTGTTCTTTTCATATGTTATAGAATTCATGATTTAAGCTATTTGTTAGAAATCATATTTTAGGCTATTTGTAACACCCTACACTATGCACATGAAACATGATATGACCTTGTCAAATTAGCGCCTATTTTTAAAATTGCTTGAATCTCATATTAGAGGACAATATGTACGTCTAACGCTTAAGAGGGTCGAGTGTGTACAAGTTTTAAGTCAAATTAAGGACATCGTGGTCTTAAATGAAGTGAGAGAGGTGAGGTGCTTGTAGGACTTAGGAAGCTAGCAGGTGAGTGATTTACTTGCTTAGCTTAAATTTGCTAGACGGAGATGAGGCCCGGCGTCGGATTTGTCCAAGTCTGATTATGAATAAAGTCCGTGTTAAGGATGTAATTTTAGCCCATGTTTAAGCATCATAAATGGAATATATTTTCAGCTCAAGAAGAATATAAAAATAATCCAAAGACATCATAATTTCTTTGATAATTTAGGCCCAAACAAACTAAGAGAAAGGGAAAAAATGGGCAACAAAGGCCCATCAATTTTGAGCCCCTTAAGGCCCAAGTAAAAGGGAAAAAATGGTACATTATTCACTTGATAAAATAAGGCCTAAAATGTAAAATAAAGTCGGCCAAAGAAATCCTTTAAAAGGGCTTACAACTAGCTCCTTCAAGTCATTTAACTTAGACAAAAAAAATCAGCTTTCCGAAGCTCTCTCTACACCTTCTTAACCTTGTAAAACAGCAATAAGGAGACTTTTAGGGTTCTTGGAGAAGCCCTACACCTTGAGAGTAAAGGTAAGTAAGAATACTTATGTGTTTAGTATTTTTTTCTCATGAATAATAGAGTCTAAGCTGATTATACCTTTGTTGAAATTGTTGGACATCATGTGTTCCAGAGGTTGTTGTACATTTTTCTTGTGTATTTGGAAGCTTTTTTCTTTTTGGTTGGATTGCTTATGAAGGGAGGATCTGTTATTAATGAGGCTTGGTTCTGTAATGAATTATAAAGGCTTCTGCACCATTTTCACAGTCCGCAAAAGTGAGTTCTTGAATGATATCGTAATTGTGCTCTTAATAAGAACTTGTGGGCTGATAATCGGAGATTGTTGTTTCACGTTATCCATATACTTTACAACTATTAGTTTCACTATTTTAGGACTGATTTTATTTGTATATATGGTGGGGACTATTTGGTTAAAGTTTGAACAGGTTTTGAATTGTCGACATCGAAAAGTAGCGAAGGGATGTAACGTTATGCCGCCTATTTTTATGTTGTGTAGAATTGTTATGTGTTGTTCTTTGTTGGATGTTGTAAGACAGCTATGGAACTAAAATAGCCTGCACATGATATGTATATAAGAATTTGTATTAGAAAATACGATTAGAGGAGGAAAGGTTGAAAGAATACGCTCGGATTTATGATTATACACTTGCTGCCCATGTGTTGTTTTTATGACATTGGGCTGCCAAGATGTATCTATTGGCTGCTAATTCTAGTTTTATCACCTACTTTTTTTAGATAAATATTTGGACGAATGGAATGTTATCTCGAGGTAATAGCAAGGTCGTACAATGAGGTACGTAAGGCTACTCGATTTCGTATTACTTGGCATGAAATCTAGATTCTTCCTTGGCACATAAAGACACTTACCAACTCTGACACAACTATTAATTGTGTCTCCACTCTTTCACATGTTCATATGGTCCCATGCATAGTCACCTTCAAATCTGCATACATACGTGGCTACCAAGTTAAATGGGTTCTTGTTGCTAAATAAAGTCCACAAGTTGTTTCATCTCATCCACATTCCATTATTTGTGTAACGTACTCTTTTCATTGTCATATTGTCTTGTATGATTATTTACATGTCACAAGCTACATCTACAGTCTTACAGTTCCAATATTATTACCACCAAAAGAATTATCTCAAAGGTAATAGAAAGATAAAGTAAATTATATTGCCTATTGATGGGTGGTAACCCGAAGGGTGGAAGAATCACCTAGCCAGGGTCGATCCTATCACCAAGAGGGGGGGGTAGCTTAAGGGTGAAAGGAAAAGCCTAGCATGGGCCACCCCGATATAGATTTACCATTGACTAACTGGTCATTTGTATTACATGTTGTGCACAGATTATACAGTAAAGGTAAATTAATAAAAAGAATATAAAGTACATGATCCTACAGTATAACTAAAGGTGGTCTCTTATCCTACACCAGTGCATAGTTTCATTTAACTTGTTACTTCATATACAATATTTTCTGCCTTACATATTCAGTACATTATCTCATACTGACATCCTTTACGGGGGACCTGCATTTCATGCTGCAAGTACACGTGCTAGTAGATCTCCCCAGTAGGAGTATAGGATATCCAGCTGCTGTTACTAAGCTCCATGTTGCTACGGAGCTTTGTATGTCTAGAGCTTATATTTTTATATTGTATAGTTAGTCGAGGAAGGGCCTATCCCAACCTCTATTAGATACTTTTCCTTATCTAGAGGCTTTGCAGATTATGTAAATTAAAGTGTGATCATGTCTCATACATTAGACAACGTGGCCCCGACGGCCTAGCCATATGCATTGCTTTTTGGCTTATTATTACTGTTTACTTTCTTAAAGACATATTGAATGTAGAAATTCCTTATAATATGTATAGAAAGCGCAAGGATATATGTTGGTTCTCCCGAGCCTTATCGGCAACCGGTGTCAGTCCGCCTTAACGGGACTTTGGGCGTGACACTATTAATGGAAATTGTGTTTTTCATAGAGATCATGTCTTTAGGCTATTTGTTATGTTGGTATTTCTCTAGAAATCCTTCTTATAAGATTTTTTTTTGTTAGAGATCATGCTCGTAGGATTTTTACGTTTGTATAAGGACTTGTAAGAGAAGACATGCCTATAGGATTTCCTTCTTTATAATAGTTTTCACATTTTAGAAATCATGTTATTGAGATTTAATATTTTGTTTTCTATCATGTTAGAAATCATGCCTATAGGATTAAATTAATTTTAACATGTCACATATCAGAATTGTCTTTAATAATTGCTTTTAATGGTTTTTAAAAAGTTTGTTTAATCATGTAAACTCCTTTTTAAAATATTATTATCTTTAATTGAGTTAAAAATGTGTCTCTTCTGTAATTAATAATGCTTTTTTTAAATGTTGAGTTGTGATACACACTTAGCATGACACGTTGTACCTTTCATGTGTTTTCAAACATGCTAGATAGGTATTTGTTTGGAGGTTAGGTGACACTTTATGTGCTAATAGGTATCTTTAAATGTTTTGTTTGATGCGAGGTCCTTTAGGAAGCTTTATATTCCTTTTAGTCTAGAACTACCAAAACTAGAAGTCCAATGCCTCTTGGATCTTAGAAGGGATGATAGGCACTTTAGGAAACGATGGGATTTTTTTCTTAGTGCACTCTTAAGATTAATAAATAAATCAACCTAGGAAGGGGTATGGGTGTATAGGACCATCGGAAATGATAATCTAATACTCTATCTTTAATAGGCAAACCTTGGTAATTCTCTTAGGCTTACATAAGCCATGCGAGGTAAAATGACAATTTTGTCTTTCGAAATTAAAAGTCGAGTAAACTGATCCGAGTGGAATTAATTATCATTTAGTTTAATTTCTCTTTCTCTTGCTTATTTAAATTTCTTGGGATAGTTAAATCTATTTTATATACTTGATTACTTTTTTAATTTCTCACTCAGAATTAATTAAAATAATATTTATGTCAATAAGAGACCCTATTTGTTAAACCCCCTACATAAATGAGAGATACGGTCGGGACCTGCACTTACGGACCTCAAAGGGTTCCTAACACCTTCACTTCAAGCTAACTTGAACCCTTACTCATTCTCTGGTGACTTCACCTTAGCCTTAGCCTAAGTTTAGAATGGTGTCCTAATGCACCCAATCATTAGGTGTCGACTTTTCAATCAAATTTTCTTGATCCCAAAAGAGTCCTTTGCCATGACTTCGTCTAGGATCCAGTCTTTCCGTGAGGAAAAATGGTGTGCGACAACATAATTGCTCTATGTTACATCCAAGGTCTTGATGGCATAGTATATAAAGTAAACACTCTCACTCTTTGCTGCCCAAGTACCGCCCCCATTGCTGTATCACTAGCGTCACACATTAGCTCAATGAGGAGCCCCTAGTCAGGTGTTACCAAGATAGGTTCCTCCACCAACTTCTTTTTCAGCAATTCAAATGCCTACACCCAAGATTCATCAAAGTGAAATGGCACCTCTTTCTCCAATCGAGCACACATCGGCTTTGCAATCTTTGAGAAGTCTTTAATGAATCTATCATAGAAACTAGCATGTCCTTGAAAACTCCAAACTCTTTTGACTAAAACTATTGGTGGCCACTTGTAGATCACCTTAATCTTGGCTCTATCTACCTCCAACCCTTTCTTGGACATTTTGTGGCCTAAGAATATCCCCTCCTTAACTAGGAAATTACATTTCTCCCAGTGAAGAATGAAGTTAGTCTCCTCACACAGTACTAGTTCTCTGTCCAAATTCTGCAAGCATCTCTCAAAAGATTCACTGAAGATAGAGAATTCATCCATAAACACATCCATAAAGTTCTCCACCATGTCATGGAAGATAGTTATCATGCACATTTGGAATGTGGCTGGTGCATTGGACAACCCAAAGGGCATGGTTTGAAGGCATATGTCCTATATAGACATGCGAATGTAGTCTTTTCCTAGTCCTTGGGAGAAATGGTTATCTAGTTGTATCCCGAGTATCCATTCATAAAGCAATAACACTCCTACTCAGCGAGTTGTCCAGCATCTGATCAATGAAAGGCACGGGGTAATGGTCTTTCCTGGTGGCATCGTTCAATTTTCTGGGGACATATTATATAGACAACAAATGGGGAACATGATCCCTGCATCCAACCATTTGATGATCTCTTGCTTTACTACCTTTCATGATTGGATTTAGCCTTCTCTATGGTTGAGCCACTATCTTGTGATCCTCTTCCATGAAGATTCTGTGCATGCATAAGGCTGGGCTAAGGCCATGGATGTCTGACATCTGTTACCCTATTTCTCCCTTTCTTTTCTTTAGTACCTTAACAATAGCTTCTATCTGGGCTGCATCAATGAAGCAAACAAAATTACAGGTAATGTATCATTTTCACCAAGGAGTTTATACCAGAGATGTGATGGTAGCTGCTTCAACACCAACTAAGGAGCCTCTTCGACTGAGGGTTTGGGTGGTGGTCCTAATACCTAGTTTAATGGCTCAGCCATCTTTTTTAGCATACTCACATTGTGAGTATTTAACACACTCTTAATTTCTTGGGCCTTAGCATCATCCACTAGCCCTTGATTCAGCAACACCTTGTCTAGTGGATCTTCAATCTCAACCTAGCTCATACCAACTACAGTGTCTTTCACTGTGATGGCTACCAGATCTTCATAAACAGCTGGTAGCTTCATAGCTTGGTACACATCGAACACTTCCACCTTATTGTGGGCTCTCATGCTGAGCCTCCCTACTGCAACATCGATCAATGCCCCTCCTGTGGCTAGGAATGGGCACCCAAGTATGAATGGGACCTCAGGATCTGGCTCAAAATCTAGAATTATGAAGTCCACGAGGTAAATGAAAGATTCCACTTCGACTAAGACATCCTTAATAACTCCATCAGGCCTAGCCACAGACTGATTTATAGCTATAATACAATAGTCGTGGGTTTTAACCTTCCAAGCCCTAGCTTTAGGAGCAAAGAAGTGGGCATGAGGTTTATGCTTGCTCCCAGATCACACAAGCCCCAAGCATTTAGATGACTCCCAATAGTTAATTGCATAATAAAACTCCCTGGATCTTTTAACTTCGCTAGCATGTGTGACCTATTAAGAATTTTGGAGCTGCAAGCCTCTGCAAATGCCACAGTCTCATACTCAACCCACTTAGTTTTATTAGCAACAATGTCCTTGATATATTTGGCATATTTTGGGATCCACTGCAAAATATCAATCCAAGGTAAGTTAATTTGTACCTGTTTTAATAGCCTGATGAACTTCTGAAAGTAGTCATCCTCCTTCTTCTTCTTGAGATTCTGCGGGAATAAAGGAGGAGGTTTTGGCAATGGAGTTGCCTTATCAGTGCTTGGGCTGGGATTGCCATCTTCATGGTTTTGTATAGCATTCTGGTCATCCCTATTCTTTTTCTTGGGGACTAACTCAGTTAAAGGTCTCCCACTCCTAGTGTTAATCGCATTCACTTACTTTGGGTTGGGATCAATGTTACTTGGTAGGCCCCCTTGAGGCTTGGAATTTATGGAGCTGGCCAACTATCCTAACTGCTTCTCTAAATTTTGAGGATCCTTCTTTTTCCTTCAAATCTCTTCTTCTTGCTTATTCTAGCCAGAATTTGTCTCAGCACCTCACTATCTTTCATAGTGTTTAGATTGGCCTTTCTTGCAGATTGCTGGACCAACTACTTCTGATAGGAATTTCCACCCTAGGGTCTCTCCTGAGGTGGTCCATGATTTTGTTGATTGCCTCCCCATGAGAAATTTGGGTGGTTCCTCAAATTCGATTTATATGCATTCTTAAATCCTTGGTAACCCCCTCTGTTAGCATTTCCCACTTCACTTCTTCTAGATTAGCTCCGCATGATTCTTCAATGTGGTCGCCTCCCCCACAAACATCACACCAACCCAATTGTTGTAGTACCATATTAACAGGGGCTTGTTGCTGATCCATTGCTAACGGTGCTTACTATTGTAGACTCAAAGCCAAGTTGTTCAAGTTTGTGGTCATTATGTTCTGTATAGTCGCCATTTGAGCCTGCAAGATTGTTATTGCATCAATTTCTAATACCCCGGCCTACTTCTGGACTGTCAGTCGGCTGGATCCCCCATTCCATTTTGGGTTATCCTGAGCAATTCTATTTTGAAGAGCATACGATTCATCATATGACTTCTCCAATGCTTGACCCTCTATAGCTGAATCAATAAGAATCTTGGTATCTGGTTCCGACCCTTCGACGAAGGTGTGGACTAGTATCTCGTTATCTTGACAATGGTGTGGGCAATTGATTAATAGAGTTTTAAACCTGTCCCACACTTGATGTAGATTCTCCCAGACCTCTGCTTGAAACTCAATATCTGACTTCTAAGTTTGGCTTTCTTGCTAGATGAGAAGAATCAAGTGAGAAACTTATGGGCTAGATAGTCCCAGGATGCTACGCAGTTTGGTGGCTCAATTTGAAACCACCTTCGGGCATCCCCCAAAAGTGAGAAGGGGAATAGGGTCATCCTCACATAGTAATGATTCACCCCTATAGGGATGATGCTATCAACAATCTTAAGAAAATTTTGAAAATGGACTTATGGATCTTCATGTGGTAGCCCGCTGAACTGTCTAGTAGAGTGCGTAGCTAGATCATGTTCTGTTTCAACTCCCACAGATCACCGAGCTCATGTTTGACAAAGCAAATCGCAACCTTGGTTTTTCTCGAGATTGCCACATACCTTACTAGCCTCAGTGCCGGTAGTGCAGCACCTGGAGGTACAGGTGGGTGGTTGTTATCCATGTTCTCTGCAGTAAGGTTAACCTCCACCTTGTTATCCTTTTGATCCTCCTACTCGATGAGTTAAATTGGCGGTTTGTCGAACAAAACTCCTACTCTCCTCTTTGATTGATGAAAACAAGAGTCCTGATCTTCTAGCTTATTTATCAATTACCTGCACAAAAACAATGCAAAGACCAAATGTATTTAACACCAAAAAACAAGACAACTTTAATAATTTACCAATTCAATTTCAAATCCCCGATAACAGTGCCAAAACTTATTGCTCCCCAGCACACGCAAGTGTACATTATCTCAAAAGTAATATAGTGGCCCTAATTAAGGAGCCAAGTTGTCGAACCCAAAGTATTTGAATAAAAATGAGTAGTCAATCTCAGTTATCGCGATTATGGTGCTTCTGGTTTTAACTTCATATATCGCAGAGCCATGTTCATTACCATACAAAGACATAAAGCTATCCCTATCCAAGATCATATCCTCAGGAATTATGCCTTTATCAAGTGAAGCTTCCCATCTTCTTACATCCCTCCCAAGCTACGTTCTTCTTTTCCTCTTTATGCGATTCTCTTTATTCGACAAATTATCGTATCGAAAAGGGCTTTAAGCTTATGGGGAGCAAGCTTTTTAAGTCCTGCGCAATCAGGGTTTTCGCTCGTGTTATCAGAAATCTTAGCAACTACACTCAACTCACGAATAAGTAAAATAAATGTAAAGAACCAATTTCTACTAACAAATAAGAATTTTACTGACAAGGTATCAATTAATGAGTAATTCCAGGGTTGTGGCTTTTACGACTCCATTTAGTCATAACAATGTCTATCTATGTCTAGGTTCTTGATTATTGATTCAAGAGGTTTAAATTACCTGAACAGGGTTGCACACCTCTGTCGGCATACTATTATTGACTGCCTAACTACATCATTGAGAAAGGATAGATGGACTAAGAAAAATGCATTAGAGTTATCTTCCCATATTATGATTCGAGCGAGGTTCAAGGGTAGTTGTCAGAGGTCTCCCTTACACGAATCAACCTAGTTTTCTAGTCGAACAAGCTCCCTATACTACTATGTTCTATCCACTCCAATATCTTTCGAATCCAGAGTGAACAAATAATGTACTCCCTAGTCGGCCAGACTCAAAAGTATAGATAAAAATAGCACAGGAATAATCAAAAGAACCCATTCATAGATGTTTAAAGTTAAGAACTACACATTGTTTGTGCCTATAACCCCAGAATATGGAGACTTAGCTAAAGATTAAAGATTAAACTAACCAAAATACTTTGAGAAAAGGGTTCACCATTGTCTCTCTAAGTTTCTTTCGTAAAAATAGAATGTAAACCTAAAATCTATGATAGAATAATAATAAAAATTCCATAACTCGACTTTTTCTCCTCATGTCTCTCAAGTCTATGATGCTGACCCTTTGTATTTACTGGATTTCCGTTTAATTTGCTGACGGGGCAATTTTAAACATCTTTTGCATAGGCATGCGACACTTTTTAGCTTCTTGCCTTTTCTGCATTTTTCTGCTTCCACAACTTTGTTCCAGGCCTACCACGTGCGCTTTGTTCTTCTGGTTGTTTCTACAAACATTTATCTTTATTCTAGGTTGTATTCTTCTATCAAATTAGGATTTAACTCTGGAATTTTTCCATTTAAAGCGAAATCCTGCAAAAACACAACCAATAGGCTCTTTCGGCCCCGTATTAGCAAAATAAAATAAAAATACACTAAAACACCTAGACTCCATGAATTTACCCTCTAACTTGTCTCTATTCATGGGCATTAATGACTAACTAGGCGTATAAATACGTCTAAGATCAATGTGCCCATACTAAGAATGCAACGACGAGGCTTTTTCTATGAAACAAAACAATATCTCATAATCTCTTTGTATTATTAGGTGACACTATTCAATAATAGGAGAAAATGGGGCATATCATGTTTATCTCTTTTCTCATTCTTTTTTATTACTTTTTCTTCTTATTTTTGTCTTATTTTGATTCATTTCTCCATGCAAGATTGCATTGGAAAATCATTAATCAAGAATGAAAAATATCGCAATAATCATAGTACTATTTTATTCTAATATTACTACTACAATCACTAAAAATCCTCCGATTGACCTTTTCAAATATAAATTCAAGGGCTTGTAAACTAGATCTTGGATATTATGGAACTTAATGAATTTAATCTTTACTTGTACTTGAATTCAAGAAATTTTGGGTTTGATCTTGAATCTTATGGTCTTGCTTTATTTGTGATTTTGATGAAATTGATATGCACGTGAACATGATGAACTTGATCTTAACTTGTAATTAAACATGATCTTAACTTATACTTGAACGCAAGAGCTTTTAATTCCGGTCTTGAATCTGGTGGTCATTATCTTGAGTAGCTTTTGAACAGGAATGTTTGAGTGCTTGAATTCTTGAACTTGTAGCTTGTGGAGAAATATGTGGTGTTGCATCCAAAAGATCTTTTTGGCTTTTTATTAGAACTCTAGTGTCATTTCTGAATTATAAGGACACTTATTTATAGCTTTAGAATAGAAAAGTTATGGTGGGAACAATTTTCTCTCGGCCAATCAATTTTATGTGACATGTCAAATGAGAAGTGGTAAGAACATGTTTCCTTTGGCCAATTAGATTTAAGTGACATGAAGATATTTAATTTGTTGGATCATGTCACTTGTAAATGTGATACATTTTTATTAGCCTTTAGTTGGGATTGAAATTCCATGTAATGACCTCCAAGTCATTTAATGTAAATGGCTTTATAAGGACCCACAAGTTAGGAGGTTAAAAATTTTAGAAGAAGCTGAACTGAAAATGTTGCAGGTTAAAAGTACGAGCCTTATATATGGCTGACGGTTCAAACCACGGGTCATAAACAGGTCTCATGGATAGGTTGGGTAGGATGAAAAATTTACTAAGTGTCAAGGTCATCCGCCAAGGGATTTTACAGTCTGTAAAAGGAACTACAAAACTGTAGAAGGGGTTTGTGGATTGATGCCATGGGTTGATGGAAAATATGAGTTTTTAAGTTGAACTTTTGAATAACAAGATGACTCATATTTCAATTTACAGACTGTAGTATGGTCTCATGGATAGGATCCTAAAGATTAGAAATTTACTATGTGTGGAAAGAGTCCACAAGGGGTTTCTACAACTCGTACTTCAGTCTACAAGTCATAGAATGGAGTCGTAGACAGACTTCCAAAGACCAAGTTTCAGAAGATTGGAAATGAAGAACAAGATGAAGCTATAACACAATTTTGGGTTTGGTTTACAGACCATAATTGGGGTCATAAACTATGTTCTAATAATTTTAGTGAAGGTTATTTTTGTCCATTACTCATACCCTAAGCCTAAAGCTATATCATCTTATGACTCTTTTGTCTCCCATACCTAAATCCTTCCAAATCCCTCATTTATTCCATTCTCAACTCTCTAAAATTCTCTAAGGTAAGAACAAGACAAAGATTAGGGTTTTCATCTAAGATCTTCCTCCTCAAACTTCTTTGAGCTTTTCCTTAATGTCATTTATAGGTATGTGAGTTTGATTTATGGGTATCTTCCACACACAAAGTTCCCCAATACATCGTTTTTACTTTTTTTAATGTTCTTAAAATCTTGTATTCCATGAGCTTATGGTGATATATCATGAGATTTTATGATTATTAAGTTGATGGCTTTGACTTCACCACCTAGGGTTTTTCAATGATGTATGGGCTGTTTAATCCTAGTTCAAAAGTTACATATTTTATCATGTCCATGCGTTATTCTATTAAATCATATAATTTCAAGTCATTACATAGGCCCACTAGCTTCATGATGAATTTACATGATGTTGATGATAAGGGAATAAAGCAAGATTTAAAGTTATGAATGTTTTCAAAGATGTAAACATGTTGCAATTGCCCTTAAAAGACTTTTAAGATGGACCTTGAATGTGATAGGCCAATTCTCACTTGGGTGGTTTCTGAGATATCAAGCAACTCATATGAGATAGCTACTTATGATTCTAGTTACCTTAGATGACTACGCTTATATTTTCTAAAGAATTCCATGGGATTGACTTAGCACCAAATGAGGCATTGAAGTAGGGTTCGATAAAGGAATCCTAGTAGCAATCCACTGCCCCATACCACCACAAGAGTCCTTATAGGCTAGGTTAATAGATCCACAAAATCCCTAATGATGAAGAAAGATGGATGATTAAGTTGATAGAGATCCACCTGGCAAGTGACCTCCCCGTGCTAACATAGGGGGTTATGTTGGGTTCTATGTAGCTTCTCAGATGGTCTTATATATCAGTTATGGTCCTCTCCCACAAAGTTTATGAGTTGATGTGTTTGTTCCATGATATGTGTTTTCATATGGTACTTTGATTTTCACTTCATATTGAGCATTATTCATTGATCGTGTCTTGCATGTTTTGAATGATTACATTATTCCATGCATGGAGACTTGTAAATTCTATGAATGATGACATTACAATTTCATGCATGATGAAATCACAATGTCATGTTTGCATTGCATCTCACATACTTAGTACATTACAATGTGCTAACACATATTTTTCATACATCATGTCCCCATTTAGGTACTAGCGTTTGATATCTTCCTTCGGCACATTGCTAGCTCTTGATGATTGAGTCTAGTAACTTGGTGAGTCCTTAGTTCGGGGATTTCACCTTCTTTCCTTTTCATGCTATGTATTTGAGACACCTATATATTTAGAGTTGTTCATTGGGGATTTTTATTTTCTATCTTATTTTCATGCCTTTTGTACTTGAGGAGAAACATGACTATGCTTTAGTCCCTCCTAGGTCTTATGTAGTTTGGTATTTTTGGACGATGAAGCTTTTCATGGGATATATCCTAACTTTTGAAATTTGAATGTCTCCCTTAGTCCCGTTTCCCACTTTGAAATTCTGCACTATCTTTTTAACTATCTATGAATGATTGATGTATGCTAAGATGGCTTGGCTAAGAAACCATCGGGTTCCTCATTTGCTATGTTATTACAAGGTCCTAGGCTTGGGTTGTGACAAATTTATAATCAGAGCATGAGGTTTGAAATGTTCAGAATGTCCAACGTACCATGTCAAGTAGAGTGCTGTTAACAACTGTGAAGCATGCCACAATCATGAATGAGAGGCTATGAGATGTTACAGAAACTTTTCCTTCTTTATGAATCATGTCATGCCTTTAGATTTGTCTAAGACTTTTCCCATATCTAACGACATTCCCTCTTTTCTATTTCTAGATCATGCTTTCAAGAAGAGCCTCATTACTCAGGGAGATGAATGAAGATCAAGCTCCTCCTCTATTAGCTGGAGAGTGAATGAGAATCAAGCCCCTTTTGTATTACAAGAACAGTGAGTCAACCATGCAGAGTTTTGAGATGTATTTGCAATATTGGCCCAATTCTTAGCCAACAAAGATAATATGGAGGTTGCACTTTGTCACGACCCAAGCCTAGGCCCTACACATGACACAATGAATGGGAACCCAAAGGGGACCCCAAACAAGCCTGTTAGGATATCAACCACACATCCTTTGTCACGTAAGCAAAATAAACAATAACAAGAGGTATAAGTTAAAGGGAAGTGGGACTAAGGGAAGTCTTGATATTTGTAAAAGCATAAGAGAATCAAGCTCATAGCACAAGTACATCATAATATCCAACAACACCTCTAGCTTGGAATAGAGCGGGGGCCAAGACACTTTCTGGGCTCACCCTCATAAATAAAGTGTTAAACATAATGAAGTCTCAAAATAGCAAGAGTAATGTAGATAGCTTCCTTAGGCTTGAGGACTCACCAATGCTTACCTCCAAAGTATCGAACTAGCCACGTGGAGGATGATCAAAAGGAGCTCTGGTCCCTACATGATAATATCATGTAGATATAGAGTATGCGTTAGTATTTTTGAATGTACTAAGTATACAGAATGCAATGCAACAAGACAAAAGCCCATATACTCAAAATGCATAATCATAATCCATGGATATATATATATTATCAATACGGCATGCATGATCAATGCTCATAACAAAACATGCTTATAAAACATTTAACTTGCATTAGACATATACCATAGACACCTGTAGGAGAAGATCTTAATTGATATAGACCAATTAGATACACCTTGGAATCTGAGGCATGACACCCTCTCGGTTAGGAGGATGGGCATGATAGCCCTTGACCAAGTGTGGTCTACTTTCCAAGGCAAACAAAATATGATAACATGACTTGAGGATCCACTAGTATAGCAAGGATAATAATCATAATCCTATGGTGGCACATAGTTTAGAGACTAAAGACTTTATATAAGGACCCCTTGAGTTGAGCCCTATCTTAAGCCTCAGTCGGTGCTAAATCAAATCCCACAAAATATTTGAAATAATCATACTTTAATCATAACATATGTAGCTTGTAAGAACACATCTTGAGTAGCATATAAACATGTTTGAGCTCTGGTAGTAAGCCTGACTTGAACATGTGAGTAGATCATAATCATACATGAAACCTTTCTTTAACATGAATGGCTCAGAAGAGGTAAAAATCATAGATACTTTTCATGAATTTAATAAATACTTGAAGACCCTTAATCATCATTTAGTCACTTGACTTGTAAATCATGAAATAAATCATCAATAACTTGAGAATTCTTGACTTGACATTTTATCAAACACATGGTGGGTTCATGATACTTGTTCAAGGCCATGCAATTCATGAGTGAAATAAGATGAGTAAACTCAATGAAAATCAACCCACCGACATGTAGTAAAACCCTCAGGTAGGGTACCTTGAAATCCATTATTAAGGCTCATTATAATTCATAGTTTCGTAGCTCGAAACATGCATAGTATCAATAGACAAAATTAATTCATGATATAAGTTTGAAATCAATAGTCATGCATAATCAACCAATATAACATAAAACCCCAACATAATTATGTTCATAATCTATGATAAGAAATACCCACAGGTAATAAAACTTGAAAATATGAATTTTTCATCAAAAAGGATGGCTGGGCTCCATGAATGAAATGGACCCAATGGATGAAAACCACATAACTCAAACTTGGGTTTTCTTGAGATGAGCTTGAAGGAAAATTGAAGCTTCGATTGAATCCTTGAGTTCTAAAATTATACTTGAATCCTTGAATTTAAATGGGAGAATTGATTGAGTCTTAGAGGGATTTGACAGAGGGTTTTGTGAGTTATAGAGTTGAAAAATAGCTAAGTATGGGTGATTTCACGTTTTACTGGGCATGGAGCTATCTCCCCAATGCCCTTGGGCACATAAGGAAAACTAAGGAAAAAGTTGTACTGGTCCTTGTCCAGTCTATGACACAGACCAAACATGAAGGAGAAATTACACTGATCCACGCCTAAGCTGTGTCGCGCTTGGGGCGCGGATGCTCCATGGAAATTGGAAATTAGTGAAAATTATTTTTCACTATGGATCCTATAAAATCTGGGTTATACCAATCTCCAACTCAATTTTCCCCCTAATCGAGTATATAAAGTCGGATTTTTAAAATCATGTACATATTTTGAGATATATGAAAATTATAATTATGGGGCATTCCGAAGCATATTTTTGGGAGTTCCAATATCTCCCCCTTGGAGACCATTCATCCCCGAATGTTAAAAAACATGCATAAGATAAGTAGTCATATATATTTCATCTCAACATGAATGCAACAAGTGCATTTAAACATCATTTTCAAAAATCTCAATATGAATATCAAAAATCACCATAAACTTGTTAACGTAAACATGAATGCATGCAAAATGATATGAGGGAAGAACATTAAGACTTGAAACCATATAGGAGACTCAAAGTATTACCTTCGACTTGAGGAGAGTGGAAGAGATATGGGTATCATCTTATTCTTGTCCGCCTCAGCTTTCCATGTGGCACTTTAAACTTGTTGATTCCTCCAAAGGACCTTGATGGATATTACATCTCTTTTTCTCAATCTCTTCACTTGTCTATCTGAAATCTTCATTAGGACCTCCTCATAGGTCAAATTATATTCTACAACATCGACAATATCTAAGGGCACGATAGCACTTTGGTCACGAACACACTCTCTCAACATGGACACATGGAAGACCGGATGAACCATATTCATTTCCATAGGCAATTCCAACTCATACGTAACATTACCAACTGTCTTTAAAACTTTATAAGGACCCACAAACCTTGGGCTCAATTTCCCTTTCTTGCCAAACCGGACCACACCCTTCCTGAGTGAGACTTTCAAGTATATCCAATCACCAACCTTAATCTCAAGATCTCTTCTCCTCCCATCAGAGTAGGACTTTTGTCTACTTTGGGTTGTGTTTAGTCTCTCCCTTATCAACCTCACCTTCTAAGGCTTCCGTGACAAAATTCAGACCTGGCAAAGCCGTTTCCCCCACTTCAAACTACCCAACCGGGGATCTACGACACCTACCATATAAAGCTTCAAAGGGAGCCATATTAATGCTTGAGTAGTAGCTATTGTTATAAGCAAACTCAATAAGAGGAAGATGTTCATCCCAACTACCCTTAAACTCCAAAACACAAGCTTTAAGCATATCCTCAAGAGTTTGGATATTCTTGTCGGCTTGACCATTCATTTGAGGATGGAAAACTGTGCTAAGATTAAACTTGGTACCAAGACTTCTTTGGAAGGACCTCCAAAAGTGAGAAATGCATTAGGCACCACGATCCGAAATGATAGACAAGGGTACCCCATGCAATCTGACCAACTCATATATATACAACATGGTATAATCTTCGGTACCATAATTGGTTTTGACCAATAGAAAGTGAGACAACTTTACCATTCGATCTACAACAACCCAAATAGAGTCAAACTGTTTTCTAGTCATAGGCAACCCAACCACAAAATCTATGTTGATCTCTTCCCATTTCCAAGTAGGAATTTCTATGTCTTGGGCTAGGCAACCTGACTTTTGATGTTCAACTTTCACTTATTAGCAATTGTGACATTCAGATATGAACTTGCCAATGTCCTTCTTCTTATACAACCCCACCAATACACCTCCCTCAAGTCTCTATACATCTTTGTAGAACCGGAGTGAATGGAATAGGATGAATTATGGGCCTCCTTCAAGATCAACTCTCTTAAGTCATCAACATTTGGCACACACAACCTAACTTGCAACCCAACGGTACCATCTCCCCCTTGGGAGAAAACCTCCACTTTACCATCTTCCATTAAGGCCTTCAACTCTGACAATGCGGGGTCAAGATCTTGTTTTGACTTTACCTCCTCAATCAAAGAAGATTTAGAACCATGAATAATCACTACGACACCACTTAATCTTCGTCCAATCTAACCCCCAATCTAGCCAACCAATGAACTTCTCTAGCCACCTACTTTCCACTATCATCTATATGAGCTAGACTACCCATGGACACTCTACAAACAACATTGACCACAACCTTAGCTTTGTTGGGATGATAATGCATACCCATATCATAATCTTTAATGAGCTCTAACTACCTTCTTTGTCTCAAATTAAGATCTTTTTGTGTGAACACATATTGGAGACTCTTGTGGTCGGTAAACACATCAACATGAACTTCATACAAATTGTTACATCGAAATTTCAAAGCAAACACCACGGCCACCTATTCAACATCATGGGTGGGATAACTCTTCTCATGCACCTTAATTTTTCTAGAGGCATATGCTATAACCTTGACATTTTGCATCAAAACACATCCCAAACCAATTCTTTATGCATCACAATATACCACAAACCCTTCCAACCGTTCCGGTAGAGCCAAGATAAGAGCATAGACAAGCTTATCTTTCAACGTTTGAAAACTCTTTTCACATTCGTCGATTCACACGAATTTTGCCTTCTTTTGGGTCAACATTATCATAGGGGAAGCAATAGAAGGAAAGCCATGCCCAAAACTCTGGTAGTAATGATGTTCACGTTCCAACAGTAAAGTGGTTGCTATCAAGTATAAACCTAACCAAAGGCTAGGGTTGAATCCATAGGGAATACGCGGTTGACCACATTGATTCACCAACAAGAATTTCAAGCATCAATAAACTATATTCTCTAAAAGGGGTGGGTTTCTACAAATTGGACTGAAATAACTATAAAACTATACTAACAATCACAAAGAATAATCAATTTGTGAAGCAAATTAGGAATTATGTTCCCCATGATTAGCTATTCAAATACCCCAGATAACATAACTTCAATTAGGACATTGCATGCAGGATGGTTACTTAGTTTCTTCCAGCCCTTTGGTAAAGGTGAAGGTCAAATTTCACCATGGTGCTTGATCGGCTACCATGATGTGCCAAATATCCATTACCTATTGTCCAAGTCAACCTTTCCTTGGTCGGATGTTGTTGATTAGATAAGAACACATTAATCAATTCCTGCCACGCATTTTCTTTTCCTATTTATCACTACCTTAGTCGGGATCATGACACTAGGTGGGGTTTGATATTGGCCACTATCAAACTACAAGCAATCCGAAGGAAAATGAATAGTACATGCAAATACCCACCTTAAAGAAATGCAAATTATCTGGGTTATCTCAAGCTAGCTACACATGATTCCCATAGCCCCAAGTTATGGGGGTTTAGCTACTCATAGCTTGGGTAAAAACACAAACAATAAATAAAATATACATAGTTGAGAAATTACCCAAGGAAAATGAAGAACAATAGACCACCTTGATTTTGGATACATAATCATGATTAATGAAGTTCAATTACAAGTGATTCCAATCCCCAAATTGGGTCTTCAAAGTGAAACCCTAGTTGTCTACTCCAAAACCCTGAAAGATTCTCTCTAGAAAAATATCCTACTCTCTACAATCTGATTCTCTCTCAAAAACCCTAACTCATACTATTTATACTATTTACAAAAAGGTCCTTAAAATAAAAAAGAAAATTTGGTTAGAAGTAGTTAAAACTCGTAGGGTGACTATGAGTCATAGGCGGACTTTCGTAGTCAACACTTGGCATTATGGACTTGATTGCTACGATCAATGCTACAAGTCATTATCCGGCCTACAACTAGTAGTGTCTTCTCATAGTCCAATGTTGCATTTCTTGGTCCAATTTAAATCAACACTGCTAACCACTACGAGGTACTCTTCTACAAGTTGTAGTGAGGACTGCGACCCGTACCCTGGCTCGATTAGCTGAACTTCAATTTCTCAGAATTTGATTTTGAAAGCTGTTAATCACTACGGTCATCCCCAATGACTCATAGCTTGGGCATGGCTCGTAGTGAGTCTCGTAGGTTCTTAAATTCAACAAAATCTACTACTTTTTCCAAATATTAAGCCAACCTATACTTTTTACAAAAACAAATACAAACACATAAAAACCATAAAAAGTCACATTGAGAACACACAAAATCCCTTGTTTTAGGAATCAAATGTGTTGTATTTTGACAGTACATCAAGTAATCCGCTAAACCTAAGAAACTCCTAATATCTGGCAGAGTCAACAGGCTAATTTCTAATCATCTCCGTCTTTTTAGGATCCACCTTAATGCCATCACCCGACACCACATGTGTTACAATCCAAGCCTAGGGCCTAGACGTGATACAGAAAATGGGAACTTTAAGGGACTCAAAATAGCCTCTTAGCGTATCAATCACATATCCTTGGTCGCGGAAGCAAAGTAAACAACAACAAAAGATAATACAAAAAGGGAAGTGGGACTAAGGGAAGTCTTTGATAAATATAAAAGCATAAATAGACAAGATTATAATATAAATACATTAAAATATTCCCAACACCATCTCTAAATATAGAATGGAGCGTGGGCCAAGATAAATTCTCGGGTCACCCTCATTATATCAAGCATTCAACAAAAGAAGTAACAATATAGCAAGAGTAGTAAAGATAGTGTCCTTGCATATGAGTCACCAAAGGTTGCTTCAATAGATCATACTAGCCACGTGGAGGATGATCAAGTGGTGCTTCGATTCCTACATGGTAATATCACGTAGGCATAAAGTATGCATTAGTACTTTTGAATGTACTAAGTATATAGGATGTAATGCAATAAGACATATGCCAATATGGTCAAAATGCATAGTAATAAGTAATAGATAAACGAGATCTCAATATAGCATGCATGGTCAATGCTTGAAGTAAAACATACTTGTAAATCATTCAACTTGCAAAGAACATATTATATGTATGGGAAGAGAACCTAACTGACATGACTAATACCAAGCGAGCTATAACTTGGAATCCCAATGATTACCCCTCATCGGTAAAGAGGTGGTCTACTTGCCAAGGTAAACCATACTTCACCCTATGAGAGCCCATCCCATTTCAGAGAAGTAATACTCCTTACGAGAACCCGTCCCATTTCTAGGGTGGATTTTATAATAAAGTGCACTAAATGGATTCACTAGTATAGCAAGCATAAAGCATAATCCTATGTTGGCACATAGTTTGAGGAAAGAAGTATGGACTCTTGAAGATAGTCCATGCCGACATCCAATCTATCGGTGTTAAGTCTAATCGCATGGAATACTTGAAATAACCATAACTTTGATAAGTTGTAAGAAACATGACATGTGTAGCTCTTAAACATACTTGATCTCTAATGGTGATCCTAACTAGAGACATGAGAATAGATCATAATCATAATCATATGTGAACCCTTGCTTTGACATGATTGGCTTACAAGAGGTAAAATCTTGAAATAGGGCTTAACTCGATGCTTGTAACATCATAGATACTTTTCATGAATTCAATGAATATTTAAACACCCTTAATCATCATATAGTCACTTGACTTGTAAATCCTGAAATAAATCATCAATAACTTGATAATTCTTGTCAAGATATTTTATCAAACACTTGGTGGTTAATGATACTAGTTGAAAATCATGCAATTCAAGAGTGAAATAATGTGACAAAAATCAATGCAAATCAACTCACTAAGATATTGTTAAACCCTCATTTTTGGTTCTTTGAAATTCATCACCAAATCTTATAATAGATCATAGTTTCAAAGCTCAAAACATGCATAGTCTCAACAGGCAAAATCCATTCATCGTACATGCTTGAAAGAGATAGTCATGTATAACTAATCAACATTTCATAGAAACCCAACATAATTTATATTCACAATCCACAATACGAGATACCCATAGATAATACAATTTGAAAACATGCAATTTTCATAAAAAGGAAAATTGGGCTCCATGGGTGAAAGGACCCAACGGATGAAATCCACATACCTCAAACATCAATTTTCTTCAGTTGAGCTAGAAGGATACTTGGAGCTTGGAGAGAATTCTTGAATTCCTAAGTTAGGCTTGAAATCTTAGAACTTTGAATGAGATACTTGGTTAAGTCTTGGAGAGGTTTTTGAGAGGGTCCTGAGTGATATAGAGTTGAAAAATGGCTAAGTATTGGTGTTTTCATGCATAAGTGGGCATGGGGCCATGAACCCAATGCCTTTGGCCGAGATAGAAAAACTAAGGAAAAAATTGAACTGGTCCACGCCTGGTCCGTGACGCAGACCTATCACGGAGGAGTAATTTACACTGATCCGCGCCCAGTCCGTGTCGCTGCCTAGTTGCGGATACATACTATTTACAAAAATTAATGAAAATTATTTTTTACTATGGGTCCTCTAAAATCTGGATTATACCCGTTTCTCACTCAATTTTTCCCCTTGATTGAGAATATGAAGTTGTATTTTTGATATCACATATGGATTTTGAGATATATAGAAATTACAATTATGGGCACTTTTGAAACATATATTTTAGGGCATTTTGATATCTCTCCCTTCTGAACATTCATCCCCGAATATCAATGAAACGTGCATAAGAGAAGTAATCATGAAGATTTTAGCCCAACATGAATGTAGTAAATGCATTTAAACATCATTCTCGAAAATCTACATGAATGTCAAAAATCACCATAAACTTTTCAAAACATGAATGCATGCAAAATGACATAAGGGCTGAAACTTAAGATCTGAAATCATGTAGGGGACTTCAATTAGTTCCTTCAGCTTAAGTAAGAGATATGGATATCACTTTCTCATGTCCGCCTCAGCTTCACATGTGGTACTTTCAACTTGTTTGTTTTTCCAAAGGACCTTGATGGAAGCTACATCTTTGCTCCCCAACCACTTTACCTGCCTATACAAAATTGTCACCAGAACCTCCTCATAAGTCAAATTATCACCAACAATACCAACAACATCAAAGGGCACTATGGCACTTGGGTCACCTACACACTTTCTCAACATGGACACATAGAAGGCCAAGTGAACCATTTCCACCTCTGTAGGCAACTCCAACTCATATGCAACCTTACCCGCTCTCCTCAAAACTTGATAAGGACCTGGCTTAACTTCCCCTTCGTGACAAACTAGACCATACCCTTCATGGAAGAGACTTCCAAATAGACCCAATCACCAACCTTAAACTAAAGATCTCTTCTCCTTACATCGGAATAGGTCTTTTGTCTACTTTGGTCTATTTTCAATTTCTTCCTAATCAACCTCACCTTCTCCAAGGCTTCCATGACCAAATCCGGACATAGCAAAGACATTTCCCCCACATCAAACCACCTTACCAGGGATCTACAATGCCTGCCATTTAATGCTTCAGAAGGAGCCATACCAATGCTTGAGTGGTAGTGTCACGTCCCAAGTCCCGTTAGGGCAGACTGGCACCCATTGCCGATAAGGCTCGGGAGAACCAACCTATATCTATATACTTTCTATACATTCTATAACAGATTTCTATAATTTAACATGTCTTTATGCAAGTAAATAGTGATATAGCCAAAAGGAAATGCATGTGACTAGGCCGTTGGGGCCACGGTGTTGAAAGTATGAGACATGACCACACTTTAATTTACATACTCTACAAAGCCTCTAGATAAGAGAAAGTATCGAATAAGGTCGGGATAGGCCTAGTCTCAATTAATTGTATAATATAACCATATAAGCTTTAGACACACACAAAGCTCTGGAACAACCTAGACCTTGGTAATAATAGCAGGATGGCCTGGATTCTACTAAGGAGATCTACTAGCACCTGTACCTGCAGCATGAAATGCAGCCCCCTCCCCCCCATAAGGGGCATCAGTACGAGATAATGTATTGAGTATGTAAGGCATGAAATACTATATATGAAGTAACAATTTCAAATGAAACTATGCACTGGTGTGGAATAAGAGACCATCTTTGGATATACTTTGGGATCGTATACTTTATGTTCTTCATATTACCTTACCTTTACTATACAATCTGTGCACATCATGTACGATAAATGACCAACTGATCAATGGTAAACTGTATCGGGATCATCCCTGGCTAGGTCCTTCCTTAACCCCTTGGGCTACCACCCGTGATAGGATCGTCCCTGGCTAGGTGATGCTTCCACCCTCGAGTTACCACCCATCAAAATTATATACTTTATCTTTCAATTTCTTTTGAGATGACTCTTTTGGTGGTCAAAATATTGGAGCTTTAGGGTTGTATATATAACATATGACATATACATAGTCATACAAGACAATATGACAATGAAGAGAGCATGTTACATACATAATAAAATGCATATGAGGTGAAAAAACTTGTGAACTTTATTTAGCAACAAGAACTCATGTAACTTGGTATTCACATATATATGCTGATTTGAAAATGATCATGTACATGAGCATATGAACATCTGAAAAAAATAGAGACACGGTTAGTAGTTGTGTCGGAGTTGGCCACTACCTTTATCTACCAAGGAGGACTCTATATTTCATGCCAAATGATGCAAAATCAAGTAGCCTCACATACCTCGTTGTATGACCTCGTTACTACCTTGGAGTTGTTGCTTTTTCCTCAAATATTTATCTACTGCATATTAGGCAATTAGACTAGTATTAGCAGCAATACAATACTTTTAGGCAGTCTAAAATCATAAAAAAGCTAACATCCGGACAACAAGCTTATAACTATCGCCCCAATGGAATTCCTTCAGTCTTGTCACTTATAATCGTACTTTCTTGCAATCATTCAAATGTACATGTCATACATCCTATTTTAGACCCTTAGCAGTCTTATGACAGTCCACAAGACACAACGCATAACAATTCTTAACAACATACAAATGGACACCATAACGTTACCCCCCTTCGCTACGTTTTGACGTCGACAATTCCAAACTTTTTCCAACTTTAACCAAACTATTCCAACAACATTTATATGCACAAATAGTGCTAAAACAGTTTTAGAGAATCACCCTAAAATTCATGAAGGACGTGAGCCAATAGCCTTCCTTCCAAAAGCTCACAAATTCCAATCAACATTACACTTAAGATAGTACAATAAAACTCATCATTTAAATGAAACCAAAATCAGGGCAGCAACCTTAGGGTAATGTCTATAATTAAAACTGTGTTAAGCACATCAAAATTTCTTCATAATATAGCCCACAAACCATATAGGAGTCACTAAAACAAAAGGCAAGTGTACAACTACTTTCTGAACACATGCTGCCCAGAATTTCCAGCATAACATACTATCATAAGAAACCTTCTTGATTTTCATGAAGAAATCTTACTAAAAAGACAACTATAATCACTTATCTTTATCTTGAAAGTTTAGATCCTCCATAAGAACCCTAAAAGATCCTTTTCACTGCTGCTCAAGGTCAAGAAACGTTGAGAGAAAACTTAGAGAGTAAAGCCATTTTTAGTTTTGCTGCAAGTGGAAAATGATTGTGGGAACTGGTTTGACCACTTTTTACATAGCTACTTGGACGAATTTCTTTTTATATATTCACCAACTAATACCACATATAATTAATCTGATAATGAAGCATCTTGTCCCCAAAATTGGGCCTAATTGGGTTCTAAATCTGATGGGCCTTTTGCTGCCCATTCTTCTCATTTTCCTTTAGTTACTTTGGGCCAAAATTACCAATGAATTAGGATGGGCTTGGTCCCACTTTTCTTTTCTTCCCAAACTAAAATTTCAGTTCACTTGTGATGTAAAAACATAAGCTAAACTTACACCCTTAACACAAACTTTATTCATAATCAAAGTTGGACAAATTCGACATGTTTAGCTTGCAAATTTAACCTAAACAAGTAGGTGACTCGCTTACTAGATTATTAAGTCATACGAAAACCTAAGTTATTTTACTTTTTTTAGGGATGTGATCTCATCAATTTAACACAAAACACCTATACACCCAACTGCCTTAAGCATTAGACGCACATATTGCCCATTAACATGAGATTCAAGCACTTTCAAGAATTGATGCTAATTTGACCAACCCATATCATGATTCACTCACATAGAATTAGTATATGTAAAATGTGGGGTGTTGCATCCTCCCCCCTTAAGAACATTCATCCTCGAATGTTAGCACAATTGGGTAGCTTAACCATATATAAACCTTTATTTAAACAAACGTTTGACAACAAACTAAGTTTTTAATCACACTTACCTATTAGTGTTCCAATTCTGCATATTGGGCGTCCTCTTTAACTTCAAATAAGTGAGGGTATTTTTACTTTATCCCGTGCCTGGCCTCCCAGGTTATCTCTTTTGCTTACTGATTTCTCCAAAGAACCTTCACTGAAACTATTTCTTTATTCTTCAGCTTTCTAACTTGACAATCTAGAATAGCAATAAGTACCTCTTCATAAGTGAGATCTTCTATAACCTGCACATTCTCAATAGCAGTGATAAGAGATCGGTCACCTATGCATTTCTGAAGCATTGATACATGGAAAACTGGATGAACCATTGAAAGCTCTTGGGGTAGCTCTAGCTCATACACAACCTTCCCGATCTTCTTTATAATTTTATATGGCCCTATGTTACATGGGCTCAGTTTTCCTTTCTTACCAAACCTCATAACCCCTTTCATTGGAGACACCTTTAAAAATACCTAATCTCCTATTGAAAATTCTAGCCCTCTCCTCCTAGCATACGCGTATGATTTGTGACGACTTTGGGCCATTTCTAGTCGCTGTTGTATTACCTTAACTTTTTTCATGGCTTATTGCACTAGATCTGGCCTAAGTAAGGTGGTTTCTCCCACTTCAAACCATCAAATTGGTGATCTACACTTCCTTCCATGCAAAGCCTCATAAGGTGCCATCTTGATACTTGAATGGTAACTATTATTGTAGGCAAATTCAATAAAGGGAAAATGGTCCACCCAGCTACCTTTAAAGTCCAATGCACAAGCTCGCAACATATCTTCAAGTGTCTGAATGGTGCACTCTATTTGAATGTCAATTTGAGGGTGGAATGCTGTACTCAAATTTACTTATGTCCCTAAACTCCTTTCCAAAACTTTGCAGTGAATTGAGCTCCTCGGTCAGATATAATGGAGATTGGGACGCCATGTAGCCTGACTATCTCTTTGAGGTAGAGCTTAGCATACTCTTCAGTTGTATAATCACTCCTGACAGGTAAGAAGTATGCTGACTTTGTGAGTCTGTCAACTATTACCCATATAGAGTCAAACTTCTGAAATGAGCGAGGCAGGCCGAGAACAAAGACCATATTGATCATATCCCACTTTCAAGTTGGAAGTTCTATACATTGCATATAACATCCTAGCTTTTGGTGTTATACCTTCACTTGTTGACAATCTAGACATTGAGCCACAAATTCTGCAAGGTCCTTTTTCATGCCTCCCCACCAAAACACTCCCTTTAGGTTATGGTACATGTTTGTCGATCCTGGATGGATGGAATATCGGGAATGGTGGGCTTCTTCCATTATCCTCTTTCTTAACCCATTAATATCAGGCACTCTTAATCTTTTTTGGTAGTAAAGTACTCCATTTTTGTAAGGTCAAAGCCCTTTATCGCACCCTGACTCACCTTTTCCTTAAGCTGTCGTAGAATAGGATCCTTAAACTGTTTTTCTTTCACCTCCATTACTAATGAAGACGCCGTTGTATTATGTACAACAACCCCTTCATTTGGGGTTTCAAGAAGGCAAACCCCTAAACTGGCCAGTTGATGTAGATCCTTAGTCACCCCTTGACTAACCATGGCCTGATCAATAGTAGTCATAACTACCTTACGACTCAGAGCATCAGCTACCACATATTCCTTCTCGGGCTGGTATAATATATCATTGTCATAATCCTTTATTAGTTCCTGCCATCTCCGCTGTCTCAAATTTAGATCTTTCTACTTAAAAATGTATTGTAAGCTCTTATGATCAGTATACATGTCAACGTGAACACCATACAAATAGTGGCACCATATTTTCAAAGCAAATACAACTGCTGCTAGCTCAAGATCACGAGTTGGCTAATTCTTCCCATGTGGTCGTAGCTGTCTGGATGCATAAGCAATTAACCTACCATGCTGTGTCAGTATACACCCTAAGCCAACTCCTGAAGCATCACAATACACTGCATACCCCTCAGATCCTTCTGGAAGTACTAGCATAGGTGCAGAAGTTTGCTTATTTTTTAGTTCCTGGAAGCTCCTTTCACATGCATTATTCCTTTGGAACTTGGTTACCTTATGTGTCAATTTTGTTAGGGGTGCAGAAATAGAAGAAAAACCTTCAACAAACCTCCTGT
>JAOTQR010103143.1:0-28243 GCA_025774065.1 Solanum ossicruentum | reverse complement strand
ATAACACTTTCAAATCATTTACATACATTCTTAGGCTTAAAAGCCAAATCACATTCTTCATAGTCATGCATAATAGTCTGAAAAGCCAAAACATTCTTCATGTATACTTTTCATGCATAGGGAATAGCTCCTTAGATATAGTTCTATAAACAACCATACTTGCTCAAAGAGCCTCAATCTTAGACATTTATATGATCACATTCTTGGCATAACCATAATATTATCAAAAACGTATACATAAACAGAGTTCGGTCTTGACCGATTTCATAAAATTCATAAAAACCATAGCCATTTATGCATATGCCATGAATAAGGTGAAATTTGCATGGGTAATAGGGATTCAAATGTAAGTCAACAATACATAATGAAATTCAAGTAAGACATAAGTAAAATTCACGTTCAAATCATAATATAGATTACCCATGCACAAATCAAGCTTTAAAGGGTACATGCACTTTCATAACTTCATAAATTCAATGCATTTGATCATATTAGGTCTTAATTCACTTTAAAATCAATAAATAAATATAGCCCATACATCAATTAAGTTTGATAAACAATAATATTGAAAACCCATATTTAAAGTAAGCCAAAATTTATGAAAATAACTTGAAAAGAGTTTGAGTCTTCTTGGTTGAAAGGGACCAGGAATCAAACTCACATACCTTAGCTAACTAATAAAAAATAGGAAGAAATTTGATAAAGAAGAAGAGCCTTTCTTATGCTCCAAGCAGATCACCAATGGTTAACTTGAGGGCAGTTCTTTAGATGAGAGAATTTGAATAATTCGAAGTGTAGGAATGACTTTGAATGAGAGAAATAAAGTTTAGGTCCTTTTGAGGTCTTAGGATAGCATAAGAAGCCATAATAGTCCCTTAGGAGAAGCCACAATTAATAAATAACTATTAATAAAGCAAAATAATATTTCTTGCCAGGGGTCTTATGAGGAGGTCTCATGGTCCGTACAAGATTTCACGGACCGTGAAACCCTCCCGTAATACCACACTTGGCCAAATATAAAAATAATCTACACAGATGGGCTTCACAAAAGCTGGCATAACGTTTTGATCTAGACTCAGAATAAGGTGAAACAGGATGTGTTGGAAAGCTAATTCAAAGAACTACTACAATGTGATAGGTTATGGGCCACCCAGTTCCTTTTGTGCTAAGCGATATGACCATTTAAAGTTGATCCTTTTATCGCTTCTTGTAAAATGCTTACAAATGGAATTCCTTTGAACTTTGTTTGATGTAGGAGACCCATAATGACCCTAAATAACATAAAGAAGCTTGAATTAAGGGCTTGAAAGTGACCATAGCTTGATCTTGAAGATTCCATATTTAGAAAAATTCAATTAAGGTACCCAACGGTTGGTCTCACGGTCCATACCAAGCTATACAGACCGTGTACTCCTCTGTACAACTTCACTTACAAATTTCATCACAACAAAGTTTTGAGACAGTGATCAAATACTTAGAAAATTTTCACTTTGGAATCCATACGGGAGGCCATATAGACCGTACCACTTGTATAGACCATATACTTGGCTGTACCACCTTACTCGATCCCAAAACTATGGGATTTTAGGACAAAGGCCACCACACGGCCCACCATACGGTCCGTGAAGTGTCACACAGCCCGCGTGGGTCTATCTATGGTGTGCCTTAGTCCAAAACTCCATTTGAAGGCCCACACACTCCATACAAGGCTACAAGCCACTCAAAGGAGGCTTTATACGGTCTGTATAGCCTCACACAGATCATGAGGGCTTTCATGGAGCATCACCTTGGTGCAAAACTTTTCGAACACTAAATTTCCAAGATCCAATGAGGTTGTATAAAGTCTGGGTTAGATCATCTCCCCCTTGGGAACATTCATCCTCGAATATGCAAGAACAAGGCATAAAAGGCTTAAATTGGAACATGAAAACATTCAAACGCAAGACAATGCATCTTTCATCACTTGAAAATCATAAAATCATTAAAACTCATATCAAACCTCTTTAAATCATTCAAAACATCTTTAAATCATTTTCATACACATGTATGCAAATCATGTCATAAAGTCAAGAGTGAAAGAATTAGGACCATTGAGAATATGAAGAATACAATATCGTAGGGTTGAGTCGATTGGAAAGGATAGAGTTATCATCGCATCATACTTGATTCCACTTCCCATGTAGAACCTTCAACATGTTGATCCCTCCAAAGCACTTAAATCAAGGCAATATCCTTTTGCAAAGCCCTTTCCACTTGCTATCAAAAATCTCCATGGGGCTTCCTCATATGGCAAGTTCTCCTCCACCTCCATAATTTCCAAAGGCACAACAATACTAGGATCACCAACCAACTTCCGCAACATAGACACGTGGAAGACCGGGTGAATGAAACTCAAATCTGGAGGAAAATCTAACCTATAAGCCACATTCCCAAATCGTTCTACAATTTCATAAAGACCTACATACCGAGGACTTAACTTGTCCTTCTTTCCAAAATGCATTACACCCTTCATAGGTGAGTCTTTCACATACACCATGCAACCTCACTAACTCTTGCATGTACAACCTTGCATAACCTTCAACACTAAAGGTAGTCTTGACCGGTAGGAAATGAGCCAAGTCATTTGGTCAACAATAACCTCAATTGAGTCAAATTGCCTTCGGGTCTGAAGCAAACCAACCACAAAATCCATGTTCACATATTTTCCCACTTCCAAGTAGGAATTTCAATATCTTGAGTCAAACCACTGGACCTTTAGTGCTCTACCTTTCCTTGTTGATAATTAGGGCATTTAGATGAAAACTTGGCTATGTCTTTCTTTGTACAATGCCACCAATACACTTCTTTTAAGTCCTGATGTATTTTAGTAGGACTAGTGAATATAATAATGAGAGTAATAAACTCACTCATGATCACCCTCCTGAGACCATCCACATCTGGAACACATAAAGGATCTTGATACCAAAGCACACCATCTCCCCTTTAAGAGAAGACTTTGATCTTCTTTTTGGGAACCAACTTCTTCAACTCAACCAATGACGGATCTAATCTTGCTTGGCCTTAGCATCAACAACCACAAAAGCCTCAGCCCCATTCTAGACGTGTATACCACCATCATTATACTCGAGAAACCTAACACCCAATCTAGACAAATGGTAAACATCTTTTTCCAACTCTTTCTTCCCTTCATCAACATGAGCCACACTTCCCAAAGATAGCCTACTAAGAGCATTGATCATGCTCAAACAGTAACTCTCACTTTGAGGATAAAGTGATCGTTGTCAAATATTAAACCTAACCATAGGTTAGGGTTGAATCCCAAGAGAATACAGGGTTTTGCCGCATTGATTCACCAACAATCACTTCAAGCATCAAATAACTCTATTCTCAATAAAAAAGGGGTTTTGTAATAAATGGTTATAACTAAAACTATACTAATAAAATCAAATAGGAGAACAACTTGGGAAATTGTGTTCCCCATGAGTCACTAACTCAAACACCCCGGAAAACACAACCTAAATTAGGACATTGCATGTTGGATGATAACTTAGGTTCTTCTAACCTTTGGATAAAGGTGAAGGTCGAATTTCACTATAGCGCTTGGTCAGGTACCATAGTGTGCCAAACTAACCGTTATCTAATCTCTTAGTCAACCTCTCCTTGTCTGGGCTTGGTTGATTAGACTAGAACACATCAATTGAATTCTGTCACCCATTTTCTTTTCCTATTCATCACTACCTTGATCGGGATCATGACACTAGGAGGGGTTTAATGTTGGCCACCATTAAACAACAAGCAAAATGAATGAAAATGGATAATACATGCAAATACACAACTCAAGAAGTGCAAATAATCCAGGTTGTTGAGCTAGCTACTCATTGTTCCCACAACACCCAAGTTGTGAGTTTAAGCTACTCATGGCTTGGGCAAACAAATCAACAATAAAATTTGAGGACATGGTAGATTTCTTACCCAAACAAATTGAAAAAAATGAAACCCTCTTTGAAATTAGAATCACAAGATTGAATGATTGAAACGACCCCAAAAAGTTCCCGAAAACTTGCCTCAGAATGCCTGAAAATTTAAATTCTATATATCTCATAATTCGTTTGCTATTTCGAAAATCCAACTTCGTATTCTTAGTTAGGGGGTCAAAATTAATTGAAAAAGGCTTTAAACCCTATTTAAGAAAGAAAGATTAGCAATTATGAAATTCCAAAAATGCAATTTCCAATGGGGTTTTCATGTCGCTTCTGTGACTCGGCACTGTGTAAAAAGTGGGCTTTTTTTTCCAAGACTTAAAAGTCTTGGGCCTATATCTTCCCAAACGTGTTTTTACCTATACTGAACCAATATTCACCTACATATCATCCTAAACATTTTCCAATACTCACACAAACATTTCGTAATATTTTCACTCCCCAAACTCAAGTCCCAAACCCTCATCCTAAGCTAAGGTTTTCCTTCAAGGTTCTTCTTCAAGCTTCAAGTCTCCATCTCCAATCTTCACCAAGTTTATCTCTAAGCTAAGGTATGTGGGTTTCTGTCATAGGTTCCTTTCACCCATGATACCTAAGCCTTTTTTTCCTCAAATTGCGTGATTTCAAGTTGATTTGCAAATAGGTCTTGATTATTGTGAAATTCACTGCACACTATGTTAAAGCTATGTAAAGTTATGAATGTTTTGCCATGTTTTGAGCTATAAGTCTTTGATCTATTGTAAGATTTGAGAAAGGTTCTTTTTTATGTATATTGCTTGAGGGTGTTGCAAGGTATTGATTGATAGTTTTACAATGGATTTTCTTATTGTATTACATCTCTATATGTCATGGTTTTATACTAGCATTACACACCATCTAAGTGTTTGATAAAATTTTTGGATGTAGTTTCTTGATGAGTTGAAGGTCCAAAGCATGAGATATGATATGATTGATTACATGATGATGAAATAAGCTTATGTATATAATAAATTTATATAAAGTGTTGTATTAGACCATGCCAATCCGGGGGGACTAAGAACCCAGATAACCCAGATGGGGGTTTGTACTCATCAACCTAGGAAAAGGTTTGTACTTCTCCACCTAGTGATGGGGCGGCATCATCACTAACCTATATGGGGGTTTGTGCTCGTAAACATAGGGAAGGGTTTATACTTCTCCACCTCGATGATGGGGCAACATTATCACTAACCTAGTGAGGGGTTAGTACTTCAGCACCTAAGTGATGGGGTGGCATCATCACTAACCTACCAAAGGGTTGTACTTTGAAAATTTATCTTTGTCGCTTCTATACATATGATATCCTATATGAGCATGAGTTACTTAAGCATGTTTTACCTTAGCATTGATCATACATGTCATATGTTATATGATGTCTGTTGCCTATTGCTATGCATTTTGATTATGATGCTTAATTCTTGTTTGCATTGCATCCTACATACTTAATACATTCAAGCATACTAATGCATATTCTATGCCTACATGATCACAATGTAGGAGTTGATGCCTAAGTTGATCATCCACCTCCTCCACATGGCTAGTTCGACACTACTCAAGCTAGTTAGTGAGTCTTCCATTTCAGGGACCTTAGTCTATGTTGCTCCATTATGTATTGAGATATTCTTTTTATTGTCTATTTTGACTATGAGGATGATCCCGATTACCTTGCCTTGGTCCCCGCTCTTATCTATGTATTAGAGGTATTTGTTGGACATGTTATATATCTATGATATGTGCTTGACTCATGTCTCTTGATTATGATGTTATGGAAATGTTTCCTCTTAGCTCTGGCTTCCTCACATTTATCTCTTAATTCTTGATCTATTACTTTCACGACCAAGGATGTGCAATAATGTTCTAAGAGGCTTGGTTGGGGTCCCTTTGGGTTCTCCTTGCATAGTGTCACGACTAGGCCCTAGGCCTCGGTCATGACAAACGTGGTATCAGAGCACTAGGTTTATAGATCCTCCGAGTCTGACACACCATGTCGATTAGTCCTATTCATGGTTATGAAGCGCGCCATGAATATGAATAGGAGGATATGAGACGTTTTAGAAAATGTTTTCCTTCTTTCTATTCTAAGTCGTGCTATAGAGTTGTGGTAACTTTTTCTCCCTAACGATTGTTCTTTGCTGTGGTAGATTTTACCAAACACTCAAGGATGAAGGGCCCAAACTCCTGAGAAACAACCTAACAATAGTGAGCTCTGGGATGCTCTCACTATGCTTGCCAAAATTGTGGCCAACCAAGTCAATTAAGGGGCCCAAACCCCTCATGCTACTACCCTGGAGCTAGGGTAAGGGACTTGATGAGGATGAATCCTCCGGTGTTCTATGGGTCAACATAGGATGAAGATCCACAAGAGTTCATTGATGAGGTCTACAAGATCTTGAATATCATGGGTGTTGGGCCAAATGAAAAGACAGAGTTGGCGACATAACAACTCAAAAGTGTAGCTCAAATATAGTATGATCAATGAAAGGGTGAGAAGGGGATTGGTAATGTGGTGCTTTGGGAGGAGTTCAAATTGGCCTTCCTTAGTCGATTTTTCCCTCTCAAGCTTAGGGAAGCTGAGTTGGTGGAGTTTATAAACTTGAAACAAGGTGCTATGAGTGTGTGGGAGTATGCCCTCAAGTTTAATCAACATTCAAAGTATTCTCCTCATTTGGTGGCCAATCCTAGATCTAATATGAACAAGTTTGTGATGGGGGTCTCCGACTTGGTAAGTGAAGAATGCTGATATGCCATGCTAATTAGGGACATGGACTTATCTCGGTTGATGACCTACGCCGAGCAAACGGAGGAGGAGAAATGGAGGAGGAGAAGGGGGCATAAGGCCAAGAGGGCCTATCTTGGGTGTAAGTTCCAAAGGCGTGGCCGGTTCCATCAAGGCCAAGTGTCCCATCATGATACTAATAGGGGGTTTGCCAATGACCTCCCTAGGCCTCAATGTATTGGTGTTGTGGCTCCCATTGATGTGATACCTACCTGTGGGAAGGCTCTTAAAGTCCTAGGTTTGAAAGATTCTAATGCATGCTTTGGTTGTGGGGAGCTTGGATACAAGAAGGTAGATTGTCTAAGAAAATGTGGCAAAGTCCGAGGTGCTAATGTTGTCCCATTGGGGAGAGGTGGTCCTCAAGGTGGTGCCCCAAGTTACAATCGATTTTACGCTCTACATAGGAGGCAAGGGGTTGGTGACGTCCCCGATATTGTTACCGGTATGTTGGAAATCTTTGACTTTGATCTGTATGCTTTGATTGACCCGGGTGCCACTCTTTCCTTTGTTACCCTTTTTGTTGCTAAAAGGTTCCATGCTTTCCCCGAGTTGTTGCATGAGTCATATGAAGTGTCTACTACTATTGGTGCCTCAATTGTTGCGAGGAAAGTTTATAGGAGTTGTCCTATTTGCATTTTGCATAACTTGTTGCCTTGTGATCTTGTTGAATTAGACATGGGTGATTTTGATGTCATTCTTGGGATGGACTGGTTGCATGCTTACTATGCTTCTATTGATTGTAGAACCCGTTAAGGATAACTCAAGTCTAACTCTATAAGGCTAGATGAAAATAAAATAAGATCCTTTGAAATAAGGGAGGCTCACCAACTCAGCTACTGCAAAGATCCTCGATAGTTTGCTTATTGACGATCTCTACTAGCTTCCTCTACATCCTAAAATTATGCAGTCCAAAGGGGACGTCAATACGTGGAATGTACGAGTATGTAAAATGGCTGAATAAAACATATAAAGGCAGAATAATATAGAATAACATCAACTAAGAAATTACATAATCAGAATATCAAATTTCTATCTAAACAAAAACAAAGAATAGATAATGACTCCTCAATAACATCTAATCCAATCTGAATCAAATCTAATCCAATCATCAGAGTACTATCCATAAGGGAACTATTTGGGAGTTTCTATTATTCGATAATAATCACTTATAAGCCAGTGATTGTACAACAATCCTACTGATGTCTCCACAGCCATTCCGTACTTGCCAGGTAAACAACAAATCGGATCCACTAGGGATCTAGCCTCTACAAGTCCTTTATTGCATTCAGTGACTTTAACTCAAGAGGGAACCTTAATGTAATGGTTATATCCTCACCTATGCTTGGTGACTCAATTAATGAGTGTGAGTTGGATTTACTCTTACTTATTTAGGTGCTCAATACTCCTCCCAAAACTCAATGGTCATAAAACTCCTCATCTCGATTAGCCTCGTAAAGGCCCTCATCATCTTAATTAGTCTTATGGAGACTCTCATCATCTCATTAACGCAACTTTATGGGGCCTTTCGACCTGTCATTGCAATCATCTCATCAACTCAATTCTCATTTAATACTCAAGGACTCAGACCAATCATTAAGAGAAAGTCGATTAGACGACACTCTAGAATTCAATTATGAATACTCATGGGATTATCAAGATCTACTAACTTATCGTCATACTCATATGACAATCACAATCAATATACTCAAGCCAAGGTTGTGGTATAGTCAAGATGTGGTTGTCAAGGGTAGATTGATTTCATGAATTAAAGCCCGTAAGATGATCTCTAAGAGGTGTCTTTACAATCTTATAAGGGTTATAGATGTGGATTCCAAAGTCCTTTCCATTGAGTCAGTTTCGATTGTAAGTGAGTTTCTTGATGTCTTCCCAAATGACCTTTCTGGTGTCCCTCCCTAAAGGGAGATAGATTTTGGCATAGACCTCCCTCTCGATACTCAACCTATCTCCATTCCCCCGTACTATCTGGCCCCATCAGAGTTGAAGGAGTTAAAAGAGCAATAGAAAGATTTGTTGGAGAAGGGATTTATTAGACCTAATCAATCACTTTGGGTGCCTCGGTGTTGTTTGTGAAAAAGAAGGATGGATCACTTAGAATGTGTATTGACTACCTGTAACTCAATAGGGTCACTATAATGAATAGATACCCTCTTTCAAGAATTGATGACTTGTTTGACCAATTGAAAGAGGCTAGCTTCTTCTTTAAGATTGATCTTTGGTCCGAGTATCATCAAGTGAGGGTGAGGGAGTGTGATATTTTCAAGATAGCCTTTAGGACTATATATGGACATTATGAGTTTTTGGTGATGTCTTTTGGATTGGCTAATGCACCGGCCATCTTCATAGACCTAATTAATAGGGTCTTCAAATCTTACCTTACTTCCTTTATTGTGGTCATAATTGATGATATTTAGATCTATTCACAAAGTAGGGATGAGCAATGGGTTATTTAAGGGTTGTGTTGCAAAGATTGAGGGAGGAGAAATTGTATGCCAAATATGACAAGTGTGAGTTTTGGTTGAAGAAGATTGCACTCTTGGGTCATGTGGTGTCGGGGGATGGTATAAAAGTGAATCCTAAGAAAATTGATGTGATTAAAATTTGTCATAGACCGTTGACCCCATCGGATATTAGGAGCTTGTTAGGCCTAGTGGGTCATTTTAGAAGGTTTGTGAATGGGTTCTCCTCCATTGTTTCCCCTATTACCAAATTGGCTCAAAAGAAGGTTAAGTTTGTGTGGACTAATGAATATGAGAGAAGCTTCCAAACATTGAAGGATAGGCTTGTGTCCACTCTTATATTGTCACTACCGGATAGGCTTGAGGGTTTTGTTGTGTATTGTGATGCATCTAAAGTTGGTTGAGATTGTGTGTTGATGCAAAATGGTAAGGTCATAGCCTACGCCTCTAGGCAACTCAAAGTGCATGAAAGGAATTACCCTACCCATGATCTTAAATTGGCCATCGTGGTGTTTGCACTAAATATTTGGTGTCATTATTTGTATAGGGTGCATGTTGGTGTCTTCACCAATCATAAGAGCCTGCAATATGTCTTCACTAAAAAGGATCTTAACTTGAGACAAAAAAGGTGGCTAGAACTTCTCAAAGATTATGACATGAGTGTATATTACCATTTGGGTAAGGCAAATGTTGTGGTGGATGCTTTGAGTCGGGTGTCCATGGGTAGCGTAGCTCCTGTTGATGGTGGTGATAGGCAAATGGCTAGGGAGGTGCATAGATTGGATAGATTAGGGGTTAGGTTGGAGGAATTGGATAATGGCTTTGTTGTTGTTGATGGTTCCAAATCTTCCTTGGTTGATGAGGTGATAGCAAAACAAGATCTTGACTCCTCCTTGCTTGATTTGAAGGCATCAGTGAAAGAGGGCAAAGTAGAGGGTTTCTCCCAAAGGGGAGATGGTTCCTATTTTGATGGTTTGAGGGAGAAGATCCTTGATGAGGCCCATAATTTCTATTATTTTATTCACCTCGGTTCCACCAAAATATATAGAGGCTTGAGGGATGTGTATTGGTGGGAGGCATGAAGAGGGACATTGCCAAATTCATTTCCCAATTGTCAGAGTTGTCAACAAGTCAATGCCAAACATCAAAGGTCGGGTGGCCTAACCTAAGACATATAGTTTTCCACTTGGAAGTGGGAGGTGATTAATATGGGATTTGTGGTTGGGTTGCCCATGACTAGAAAGGTTTTGATTCCATTTGGGTGGTGGTTGATTGGATGACGAAATCGGCTGACTTTCTACCGGTTAAAACCACATATGGGGCTTAAGAGTATACAAGGTCGTACATCCATGATATAGTGAGATTGTATGGGCTTCCTTAATCCATCATATTAGATCCTAGTGCACAATTTGTTTCACACTTTTTGAGGTCTTTTCAAAGGGGTCTTGGTACAAAAATTCACCTCAGTACGGCCTTCCATCCTCAAACGGATGGCCAAACTGAAGGACAATTCAAACACTTGAAGATATTCTTAGGGCATGTGTATTGGTGTTGAGGGGTAGTTGGGATACCCATCTCCCTTTGATTGAGTTTGCCTACAACAATAGCTATCACTCTAGCATCGGTATGGCTCCTTTTGAGGCTCTTTATGAGAGACATTGTTGATCATCGGTTGGTTGGTTTAAGGTTGGAGAGGTGGCTTTATTGGGATCGAATATGGTTATAGAGGCTCTTAAGATGGTTATGATGATTAGGGAAAGGTTGAAGATGGCCCAAAGTTATCAAAAATCTTATGCCGATGTGAGAAGAAGAGATCATGAATACAAAGTGGGTGATTGGGTTTATTTAATAGTTTCTCCAATGAAAGGTGTGCTTTGTTTTGGTGAGATGGGGAAGTTGAGTCCAAGATATGTGGGTCCTTATAAGGTCTTGAAGAGAGTTGTCAAGGTAGCTTATAAGTTGAAGTTGGCTAGTGAAATGAATTTGGTTCATCCAGTATTTCATGCCTCTATGTTGAGGAAATGTGTTGGTAATCCTAATGCTATTGTGCCTTTTGATGTTATGGGAGTTGTTTAGGATAACTTGACTTATGAGGAGGTTCCAGTCCATATCCTAGATAGGCAAGTGAAGAGATTGGGGAACAAGGAGTTCGCATCAGTTAAGGTCCTTTGGAGGAACCAACAAAATGAAAGTGCAGCTTGGGAGGCCTAAACGGACTTACAAAAGCAGCATCCTCATCTTTTCCACTCCACTCAAGCCTAAGGTACTAATTCTAAGTTCTCCTATGTGATTTCAAGTCTTATATTTCGGCCCTATGCCATTCATATGCATTCATGTTTAAGTTGGCAAGTTATGGTGATTGTACACGTATGTTGAGATCTTGAAAATGGTGTTTTAAATATAATAATGAATTTTAGTTGGGGACGATTTGTTTATAATCACTCTTGTCTTGTATTTCTCTTTTACATTCGGGGAAATATGATCCCAAGGGGGAGATATTCAAAACGACCCCAAAAAGTAACCAAAAATATGCATCAGAATTTTTGGAATTTTAAATTCCATATATCACAAAATCCGTTTGCTATCTTGAAAATACGAATTCATATTCTTACTCCGGGGTCAAAATTAGGTGAAAAAGGGTATAACCGTGATTTAAGAGCGAAAAATTATGAAATTCCAAAAGTTCAATTTCCAATGGGGTTTTCGCGTCGCGGCGTGTAAGAAGTAGCCTATTTTTTTTGTTTCGTCCAAGACTTCTAAGACTTGGGCCTAAGTGTTACCAAACGTGTTTTTACCTATAGTTACTCAAACTTCACCCTCATATCATCCTAAAAATTCCCCAATATTTACTCAAACACTTAGTCATATTTTCACTCTCCAAACTCAAGTCCTAAACCCTCATCCTAAGATAAGGTTTTCCTTCAAGGTTCTTCTTCAAGATTCAATTCTCCATCTCCAATCTTCACCAAGTTCATCTCTAAGATAAGGTATGTGGGTTTCTTACATGGGTTCCTTTCACCATAATACCCAAGCCTCCTTTTTCTCAAATTGCATAATTTAAAGTTGATTTACAAATGGGTCTTGATTATTATGAAATTCACTGCACACTATGTTAAAGCTATGTAAAGTTTTGACTGTTTTGCCATGTTTTGAGCTATAAATCTTTGATCTATTGTAAGATTTGAGAAGGGGTTTTGATATATATTGCTTAAGGATGTTGCAAGGTGTTGAATGATGGTTTTACAATGGATTTTTAAAAATGATTTCATCTCTATATTTCATGGTTTTATACCTGCATTACACACCCTCTAAGTGTTTGATAAAATGTCTGCGTGTAGTCTCTTGAAGAATTGAAGGTCCAAAGAATGAGATATGATATGAATGATTATATGATGATGAAATTAGCTTATGTATATGATAAATTCTATATAAAGTGTTGCATTAGACCATGCCCAATCCAGGGGGAGTAAGAACCCGGATAACCTAGAAAGAGGTTTGTACTCATCAACCTAGGAAAGGGTTTGCACTTCTCTACCCAGTGATTGGGCTACATCATCACTAACCTAGATGGGGGTTTGTACTCATAAACCTAGGGAAGGGTTTGTAATTATCCAACTAGATGATGGGGTGACATTATCACCAACCTAGGGAAAGGTTTGTACTTCTCGAACTTGGTGATGGGGCGACATTATCACCAACCTAGTGAGGGGTTAGGACTTCATCACCTAGGTGATGGGGCGGCATCACCACTAACCTACCAAAGGGTTTTGCTTTGGAAATTTATCTTGGTCTCTTCTACAAATTTGACATCCTATATGAGCATGAGTTACTTAAGTATGTTTCACCTCAGCATTGTTTATACATGCTATATTGTTATATGATGTCTATTACCTATTGCTATGCATTTTGATTATGATGCTTAATTATTATTTGCATTGCATCCTATATACTTAGTACATTCAAACATACTAATGCATAATCTACGCCTACATGATGACACCATGTTAGAACCGGTGCCCAAGTTGATCATTCTCCTCCTCCACATGTCTAGTTCGACACTACTTAAGCTAGTTGGTAAGTCCATTTCGAGGACCTCAGTTTATGTTGCTTCTATTATGTATTGAGACATTCTTCTTTATTGTCTATTTTGACAATGAGGGTGAGCCCGGTTACCTTGTCTTGGCCCCCGCTCTTATCTATGTATTGGAGGTATTTGTCGGACATGTTATGTAGCTAAAATATGTGTGACTATTGTCTCTTGATTATGATCATATGAACGTGTTTCCCCTTAGCCCCGGCTTCCCCACTTTTATCTCTTGATGCTTGATTTATTGCTTCTGCGACCAAGCATGTGTAATGATGTTCTAAGAGGGTTTCTTGGGGTCCCTTCAGGTTCCCCTTGCACCGTGTAATGTCTAGGCCATAGGCTTGGATTGTGACAATGATGAAATTCATCCACAAGTGAATCTAAATTGCCACACTTGAGTCTCAAAGTAAAACCCTTGTTTTGTACTCTAAATCCCTACACTAATCTAAGTATTGTATCAACAATTATGAAAAGCTCTCCAAAAACTATTCTAAAACCTTAACATATACTATTTATAAAAACGTCCTTAAAATAATTAGAAAATCTAGTCAACAACTGCTACGGCTCGTAGGGTGACCTACGAGATGTAATCCGGCTTTCATGTTGAGCACTTAGCATTTTGGAATTCACTGCTATGATCCACCTCTACGAGTCATAGTCTGGTTTATGACTCATAGTGCCTTCTCGTATTCTACCCTTGCATTTCTTGGTCCAATTTTAGTCAACACTGTTAATCACTATGAGGTCCCCTTATACGAGTCGTAGTGAGGACTACGACCCATACCCTGAGCTCCTATGGCTGAACTTCAAATTCTCAGATTTTTGTTTTGGAAACTCTTAATTGCTGTGATCATACGACTCGTAGCTTGGGCTACGACTCGTAGTGAGTGTCGTAAATCTTCAAAAATTAACAAAATTTGCAACTTTTCCCAAAATCAGGCCAACCTGTATTTTTTGTAAAAATAAACATAAAAAACACATAAAAACCATAAAAAGTCGCATTGAGAACACACAAAATATCTTATTTTAGGCACCTAATGTGTTGTTTATTGTCAGCATATCAACACCCTCAACTTAGAATTGTTGCTATTACTCAAGCGACGACTCAATCTAGATATATAATAAGCAATGCATAGCAATCAAATTACTGGAATATACCTTACCCGCTCTCAACTTAGGTACCCATACAATGTTTTTAGAACATGATCATATAGCTATTAAGCAAACCACAACATATTGACATATTTGACAATCCAACTTGGAAAAACATTCACTGAACAAGTCAAATGCTAACTATATAATGCAAATGCCCTCATAAGAAAGAAGTCCATTTTGAACATTCGATATGATTTCAAAAGATACTCATAGGACTATGCCAGCATACTCCCTCTCACAATTGAGATACTTGCATGATAACCAATACCATAGGCTTTCCCATATACTCACAACTCGGACTGTTGACTGATTGGATTAGGATCACTTTAGGACTTAATAGGCTTGTAACATAGGTTTACGGGGCTTTGGTGCGGCATTTTGGGCAATTAGTGACTAAAGGCCAACCTTGAACCATGCGTTTCAATACTTTTACCTTGACAAATCAACCATTCTCAAATTGTCCTCCCTTGTTCCTCATTTTCAAGCTTTCTAGGTATTTTCTTTTTATTTTTCAGCTCGTGCCTTGTTTTCAAACTTGTTTTTCTTTTTCACTCATTCAAAGGCATCTTTTTCTCTTTTTCTCTTACCCAGTACATGACTATTGATTATTTCTTTTATTCCCAACTCACCATCTCATTTTTTCTTATTATACCATAACAAAAGCCACCCTCAACTTAGGCTCTTAGCTTGAGGTGAAGTACAAAATATCCAATCCCTAAACCAGGGCCACTTTTGGTAGCCACCCTCAACTTAGGCTTTTTGCCTCAATCAAGTTTCATAATGTTCAAGGATAGACCAGGGCCAATATAAAGGTATTTCATTAGATAATGTTAGACTATCTAGGCATTAAGAAAGAAAAGGTACATGTAAGGCTCAAATATTTGGAATAAGGGATAAACTCTTTCATTTTGGGGGTCATTTAGATAAAAGTGACTAAATGAAAGAACAAGAGCCTAAGATCCCTTCATAATCTGTACAATCCCTAGTCCAACTCAAAGTAATAGGGAAAGTTCTGAATCAGTACACAATGTACGAACACAAGAAAATTAGCTCACATACACATGACATTGCATTCATAACCTGCATAGACTCACAGATCATGCTTCAAACATCAACTCACCTTCACTTAGTTAGAACAAACATTGCCAAACCTTTCAAACATGCATGATCACAAAGTAACTACTAATGAACAAAAATATCCAAGGGCACCAACTTTTCAAATTTTTTTTATAAACAATCAAAACAATGGACATGCCAAGATTTTAATCACCATATACCTCAAAAATTATCTACAACATAAAAAACGTGCCAGTTCAACATGAAAATATAATTCCACGAGGCAAAAGGACACAGGCAAGTAAGCTTGAGATATAAAAGACTGGGATAGTTATGAACTAAAGGTAACTCAGACTTCACCCTAGTCTATAACTACCCATACCCCTTCAGAAAACATGTACTTTGTCCACAATATACAATAAAAAAATTAAATATTCATAAGGGTTCATAAGTCAAACATCAAATGGTTCCTAAGCATCGGTCTCTGGCTTTCCATGAGTATCTCCCTCCTGCGGAGTAGGCTATGCTGCAGCCATGCTAGATGAGCCCATGCCCTACAATCTATCAAGCTCCTGAGCTTTCCTCAGGTCCTCTTCCTCTCTTGGTGTCCTCAGGAAAAACTCAGTGATCTCATCCTGCAACTCCTCATCCTCCTCGAAGGTCTTCTACCACTTGTGCTCCTCCACAGCATCAGCCTCCTCCATAGTTATGTTCCCAAGAGCATGCGGTGGATCATCTAAAAACATGTCCAATAGTGGCTCATCTGCAGGTGTAGGCTCAGGAACTGTGATCGAAGCTGCTAATGACGTAATTAAGTCAGCCTTGAACTTCATCAACTACTGACAAAATGTTGACAAATCTGTAGGCGGGACCTCAGTAAGTCTCTTCTGAACTCTCTCCTCAAAGGCATCAACTCAGGCATTCACTATAGGAATCCGCTGATCAACAACTGAACTAGTGAATGCCTAGCATCTATCCTCCAATGATTGAACTATTTGCTGGACCCAGGGCTTAGTTTACCGCGTGAGCTAGGCTAGCTGAGCTTCAGCCTGCGATAATCTCTGGACTATAGCCTGAAAAGCAATAGTAGACATGATGTCTATGGAAGGAATCTATGAAGTAAATAGCTTTGGTATAGGTGTGGCTATAGTGGGACCTATTTCAATGGCGATCGCTGCAGGCTGCTCTGGTCTCTCCTCAATAGTAGTTGCAACTGGAGTAGAAGTGGTGACAGCCGTTGAACCCTTGGCCTATGGCTCAGGCATGAATATCTTAGGAATAGGAGGAGGCAATGCCCATTAGAGTGCAATTGTGTTCTCATCAGCCTTGATCGGGCTGGGACCCATGGTGTGAAGGCTGCCACCAGAGGGTCTAGCTGAAGTAATACTTCCACCTTCGCTTCTATGCATAGCCTATGTATAAGAATAGGGAATGATATACAGGTAGTCCTCTTGAGTTCTAACCCATGGATCTGCCCATCTAATAGGAGCATCCAGTCAATGTCGTAGGCAGCTAAGATGCTGGCCACCAGAACAACTCGCTTCAATGTGAGAACATTATCTGTGAATGTGGGTTGAATGCGAGATCTAATAATAGCCCACCAAAACTTAGCGGGGAAGGAGAGGAAAGACTTCACTATGGGGTCTGAATGAGTCGTGACCCATGCGGGCTATGGACCATGCTCAACAATCGAACTCGCAACCCATCTCAGGAGCTCAGTCCTCTGGTACACACTCTTAGAAATAACCGCCTTTCTAATCTGCCAAATCTAGTGATCAAACTCAGCTATAGACTTTAGTGCTCTGTATGAGGGACCAAACTGTACTCGGCAGATGGTTTCCTCCGATATGTCCACCTGTCGACCTCTCAGCAGCACCTGTTGTAATCTGAGCTCCTCGAGAGGCTTTTTCTTCTTTAGAAGATCCTTGAGTATGGTTTCTGTCTAGGCCGTGTAGAATTCTTTTACCTATGCTGGAGAGTAATGATCCATCGTTTTAGTAAGCCATTCAAGCCCTTGTCGTGCCATAGCCTCTTCAACTACAGGGACATATCAACCCTGTATCAATGAGTCGGGGCTCCTCATAGAATGTATACACTGTCTTTCCTTGCCCCTATCTCTATAGGCCATCATCAAGAAATTTCTTCATCCCTTCGACACCCTACCAATGTGCTTGAGGATCTGGTGGAGCTAAAATGGATAAAGGCTATGCAATCTTCCGACTCTGAGAATCTTTCTTGGAACTCGACTCCGAGTGTGTGAGAGTCATATGTGGTGAACTTCGCTCAGACCCATCTTGACTTCCCTCCTAATCAAACTAGGAGGTACTATCTACTTGCACGGACTTCTAAGCAGTTCATGCAACTGCCCTAGTTTGAGGCCCCTGCGGCTCTGGTTGTTCATTATTTGATGATTCATCAATAAGATTTCTTCTAAGGGATTTATTTGCTACTTTTCTACTCTTGGGGGCCATAATATCTGCAAACAAGCATAAACAAAAATGATCAGCCCCAAAACCATTCAACAAAATAAAACAAATACAAAAGAACAAAGAAAAATCAGCACTGCATCCGTTGTAGGTGGTAGGTAAGAGACCTTGGTTTGATTTGTAGCGAAGACTACAAGTCGTATTGTGGCCTCGTAGTCCACAGGTGCATAATAATTTTATAAACTGAAACTAGGTATGATATGTAGTTATGACTCGTAACTATGATTATGAGTCGTACACAGGTCTCATACAGGGTTTTAATTTAAAATTTTCAACACATGCTTAGGTCTACGAGACTTTACTATGGTTCGTAGAGGGCACTACGACCTGTAGGTGGATCTCATATGGTAAATGTTTAAGGATCTGGGGTCATTGTCATTCTTTATGAGAGGCAACCACAACTTGTACACTCTTCTACAAGTCGTAGGAGACTCCCGTAGCAGGGAATAACAGGTACACGAGGTACCTATCACTTCACCACATGGATTTCCAACATAAACAAAACAACAAAAAATAGCATCGAAGCAAGCACACTTTCATGAATCAAGCACAATGCAACCCGAACCCTAAATCATAGTGTCACAGTAGCAATATGGGTTTATCAATCAACACACATCTCCCCTAAGAAAATTCTAGAATACACACATATAATCATTTCCCTAATCACACAAAACCATCATTCAAGCACATGCATAAATATTTAGGGAATTGATTCACAATTATATCAAAAATTCACCAACCCAAAAATTTCAATAACATCACCCTAGACATCCCATTATCATGCAAAAATGGTTTTGTAAATCAACACATAATTACAAACGAAACTAAACAATCGATCAACAATAATCAACATAAAATGATTATCCAACTATAATAATAAGAGCAAATCCTTCAACTAGGGTCAAACACTACTCATTATGATCAAAACACTAGTTCAATCCGTATTTGCATCAAACCCACAAACATTATTTCTTGGTAAACATTTCAATCCACATATTCATCTAATACATTCAAAGAAAGGTAAACTTTTGAGAGTTAAAATAAACCAAGAGACATACCGTAGGAAATGATGAACTACTATGTGCAAAACAAGATGAAGGGAGCCCAAAAAACCTAGTGGCTAGAAAACTTGCTGGAAATTGGATTGGGTGAACAAAAATTCATCGAGAAATATTAGGGAAAAAGATTAGGGTGAAAATCTTTGATTAGGGTTGATTTGGGGTGAAAAACAATTTTGATCCCTAATATAAGTTACCGAGTTACTATTAAAATTCCCTGAGTCAGGTCTACGAAACCCCAACTATGGGTCATAGCTCTGACTACGGCCTGTAGGTCATGGTCTTGCAGGCCAATAAAAACTTAGAAAAATTTATAAATCAAACCTAGACATTATGAACTCCATTTACGATTCATAGTAGGGATTATGAGTCATGAAGTTGGCTCGTAGTGTGAGTGCCAACTTCACGTCATCACTGTTATCCTCAACGAGGCATGACCATAAGTCACAGTAGACACTACGGCTTGTATGTCTGGAAAGGAAGCTTTCAATGCCAGTTTCTAAAATTTCTTCACCATGTCCAAAACTTGCACAAATTTCTCGAAGCGTGCCCTTACACCACTTACAACAAATTCAATGTCTAACAACAAAACTCAACACTCAATCAAAATACTACCTAAACATCAACAAATTATCAATAAAATGAAAAACAAGCAAAATCATTTAAAACCTCTTGGGTTGACTCCTAAGTAGCACCTTGTTTAACGTCATGGCATGACTTATTCATCTTAAGTACTCAGAATTCCTCAAGGTTTGATGTCCCTCCTACACAAGGATTTTCTTTGCTCAACACGCTCTACTGAATCTGCTCAAGTTGTATAGAAACAAGTTCGAATTTGTTATTGAGTTGTTAGATTGCCGATGAATGTTGGGCAACTTTATAGTTTATCTTAATAACATAAAACTTGATTTTTCACAAGATTTTCTCTTTTGCATTCATTCTTTCTATAAACTTGGTGAACATGTTCTCAACTTTATAGCCTTCATCTCCAATGCATTGATGATGACGTAATCTATACCACGTGTTCACACCACTCTCTCCCTCTTGGCTAGTATTTCCATCAGATGTACAGTTTCTTCATGTATTCGGCAACTTCTGCAAATAGTTTCGTTGAAAAGGATAAGTATTCTCCTCCCAGTAAAGCATTAGCCTGACCTTGACGTTTTGAATGTAGTGCTCTATAACAACTTGCTACTAATAACTCATCCGAAAGACCATAAGCCTGAGCTCTTCCCAAGCATGCTTTATATCGCTCCCATATCGTACTTAACAAATCACCTGGAATTCTTTTGAAGTTGAGGATTAAGTCCTAAAGTTTAAACTAACTTGGTCTAACATAAAACCTTGCTAAGAAGGCTCTTTTTACCTCCACCCAGTTTGAGTACACATCTTGAGGGAGTTCATACCACTATATAATAGCATCACTTCTAAGGGTCATTGGGAAGACCTAAAGTACCATAGGATCCATAGTTTAATGTCCCTACACACTTGTGCAAATTTCTGCAGATGATCATGCAGGTCTTTTGATGGCTAACTTTTGAACAACACATGTCATTGCAATGATTGTAGTTGATCACTTGTGATAATAAGCTTCTCTTCAACCATTTGCTTGACAACTTGTTGGATATTTATATTGGCTGAAGTAAAAAGACACCACCACGATGTACCTGTACAAAAAGAAAGACTAACATAAACCAAAACAAGAGCAAAATACAAGAGAATTAAGATATCAACACTTGAATTAACGACAAGATTAAAATACAAGAGAATGAGGATGTGAACACTTGAATTAAGCACTAGCAAAATCAAGTCAAAACCTCACCATATTCTCCGGCAATGGTGCCATTAATTTTGATCATGGTCAAACAGTACCTCTCACTTTGAGGATAAGGTGATCGTCGTCAAATATAAAACCTAACCATAGGTTAGGGTCGAATCCCAAGGGAATATGGAGTTTTGCCGCACTGATTCACCAACAATCATTTCAAGCATCAATTAATTGTATTCCCAATAAAGGGGGGGGGGTTGTAATGATTGGTAATAACTAAAACTATACTATTAAAGCAAGGAGACAATGAAATTGGAGAGCAACTTGGGAAATTGTGTTCCACATGATTTAATAACTCAAACACCCCGAATAACACAACTTAAATTAGGATATTGCATGTAGGATGGTAGCTTAGGTTCTTCCAACCCTTGGGTAAAGGTGAAGGTTGAATTTCACTATGGCGCTTGGTCGAGTACCATAGTGTGCCAAACTAACCGTTACCTATTGTCCCAGTCAACATCTCCTTGGCCGGGCTTGGTTGATTAGACAAGAACACATTAATTAAATTCTATTGCCTATTTTCTTTTTCTATTCATCACTACCTTGATCAGGATCACGACACTAGGCGGGGTTTAATGTTGGCCACCATTAAACAACTAGCAAAATGAAGGAAAATGGATAATACATGCATATACCCAACTCAAGAAGTGCAAATGTTCGGGTTGTTAAGCTAGCTACTCATGGTTCCCACAACCCCAAGTTGTGGGTTTAGCCACTCATGGCCTAGGCACACAAATCAACAATGAAATTAGAAGACATGGAAGATTTACTACCCAAGCAAATTGAAGAACAATGAAACCCTCTTTGAAATAGAATCATAAGCTTGAATGATGAAATTAATCCGTAAGTTAATCTAAATCACCAAATTTGAGTCTCAAAGTAAAACCCTAATTTTCTACTCTAGAACCCTACAATAATATAAGTGTTGTATCAAGAATTATGAAAGGCTATCCAAAAATTGATTCTAAAACCCTAACATATACTATTTTTAAAAAGGTCCTTCCAATAATTAAAAAATTCGGTCAGCAGCTGCTACGGCTCGTAGGGTGACCTATGCTCCATAATCGGGCTTTTGGGGTCAACACTTAACATTTTGGACTTCACTACAATGATCCATCTTTACGAGTCGTAGTTTGGTATACTATTTGTTGTGCTTTCTCATAGTCCAACCTTGTATTTCTTTGTTCAATTTTAATCAACACTTTTAATCGCTACAAGGCTTCCTTCTATGAGTCATAGTGAGGACTACCACCCGTATCCTAAGTTCGTATGGATGAAGTTCAAATTCTCAGATTTGGTTTTGGAAACTGTTAATTGCTAAGGTTATCCCTACGACTCGTAGCTTAGGCTATGACTCGTAGTGGGTCTCATAGATCTTCAAAAATCAACAAAATTGGTAACTTTTCCCCAAATCAGGCCAACATGTATTTTCTGCAAAAATAAACCCAAAAACACAAAAAAACATAAAAAGTTGCATTGAGAACATAAAAGTTCCCTTGTTTTAGGCACTAAATATACTGTATTTTGTCAGCACATCAAACATTGGCTACAACATTTGCCTTGCCGGGATGATATTATTGTCACGCCTCTAAATCTATAAGAACGGACAGGCACTCGATGCCCTCAAGGCCCGAGAGAAGCAACTTATAACTTGTGCCCACTATGTGTATGACTGTGACAAACCACAACCACTGACAAGTCACTTCTTGAAATAGGTATAAAAGATCAAAATAGGCAGTACCAAAATTTACATACCAGACATGGCCATTGAGGCCACAACTATTTACAGACAAGATACAACTGAACTATATAAAATAAATCTACAAAGCCTCTATAAGATAGAAGATCTTAACATACGTCGAGACAGGCTCGCCTTACTTGAACTATTATAATATACCAAAACGCATGTGATAAAGACTCAGTAAAGCCCCTGATCAACTTGTAGCTCACCAAAAGCAGTTGAGTGATGAGTGCGTGTATACTAGAGGTCTACTAGCTGGAGTACCTGCACCTGTAGCATGAATTGCAACATCCCCCAAGAGGCACGTCAGTACGAAATAATGTACTAAAATGTAAGGAAATAGCATATGTAAAATGAGAATTCAATTGAAATCAAGTAGCAAGATATAAATGCACAAATCATAGTAAAGACCACCTTTGTTGTACTTGTGGGATTATGTACATTACATTTTTTTCTTTACTTTTTCGTGCTTTATAATTTCTTCATAATGTAATATAAATGATCAACTGATCATTGGTAAAAGAGAATGACCCATGCTAGGCAGTATAACCCCCGGAATGTTGTCCTTATAGCTATATAGATTGGGATTGATCCATGCCAGGCTTTCGCCCCTTGGCTGCCACACTCATAACCCAAGTAAAATCGGGCCATGCTAGGTTCTTACCCCTGGGCTGCCACCCACGTTATGGATAGTGTTCAAGTTATTTTTTTTAATAGTTTGAGATTTTTACTTTGATGGTCATGATAACCTTTAAGATTCAAAGCTATATACTAGTAACATATGATGGGATGATATTCTCTTAAGACTGTACAATAATATAGGAAACAAGTGTGACACTCGCATACTACTTAGGAGTTCAAATGATTCAATTGACATCAAGAACAAAAGTAGACTTGTCATACTAGTTCTTGGAAGAAAAACCTACAGGTGCACTAATAAACAACATTGCCACTACTGGAGTAGCACTTGAGAGGCTTACTAGTTGATGCTGACACAAGTGTTACATTTCATGCCAATGAATATGAAATTTGATAGCCTTACATACCTTGTTGTACGACCTTATTACTACCTTGAAGCAACCTCTTTTCTTTCCAAGTGTTTATCTATAGTAGAGTGTGTGATACAATGAGCATTAGTAGCTCATAAACACATGTCGGCAGTCCGATCTTACCCAAAATAACATTGAGGCAGCCGTAGTTACCAACCTAAGGGTGTTCTTTTAACCCTTCCTCCTCTAATTACATTTATGTAATACATATTTTTGTACACATAGCACCACAACTTTTTTTTAGTTCTACAATACACTTACAATTGTTTACAAGGTGAAGCACATAATAGTTCCACACAATGCATGATTAAGTAGTGTAACTTGCACCTTTTTCTTATATTTCAACTCCAACAATTCACACTATTTCCCAACATTAACCAAACTTGTTTCGACACATTTATACACCCAAAAAGTCCCAAAACCATCCATTGTACATGGAGGATGTGAGACCATAGTTTTTGATCATCCTCCCATGAGTTCTTACCAAACTTACGCCTAAAATATCGTACTTAACCTTATGCCAAAGGTAAATAATAATGTGGCAGTAACATACTTCAATTCCTATAACTTGCCCTTTTAAACTCAATTTCTTTAAAAATTTAAATTTCTCTTCACACTTTAAACCAAACAAGAAGGCAAAAGTCCATTAACAATCAAGAGGAATGAGTAGAAATTTGGGAGAATATTCTACAATATACTCCTATTTAAGCATAAATAACACGTTTTCCTTATCTTTCATGATAGAATTAAACTAAATTATAGCTATTTGTACTCACCTTAGCCTGGAACAAGGAGGGTCTCCTCAAGAACCCTAAAGGAATTTAAGGCTACTATTTCTTAATCCTTGAGATAGTAGAGAAAACTGAAGTTTAGTCTACTTTTTGGGTGTGTTAACCTGAATACGATGTCTAGCTAAACTTTCCTTTTATAAGACCAATTCTGCCCTTGAAATTATCTCTTAGACGTCCTTATTTTGCTTTATTTTTTCCATGAAGTGGCCAAGTAGGTGATGCAGGTGCTTATGGATGTCAATCTACTCAAAAAGGTCAAAGTAGGTGGCATACCTACTTGCTTTATCCTTTATTAGGCTAATTACTTGGGCCTTGGTAGATTTGGAAGATGGGCTTCCTCTTTTTCATTTTCCTTTTTTTTTTACTTAGTTTGGGCCTCAAATAAGTCCATTAACATAGGGTTAAATCTAACCCATTAGCATTGGACACCTTAACTAGATCAATATAGCTCAAGTAGGTGGTACACCTAGTTACTTTATTAAGTTGAGCAAGCAACTTGCTTATCTTGTTCCATTTTTTTTTTAAACATCACTCCCTCTTGGTCTACCTCAATACATTACCCTAAATCTTTAAACTCAACAACATTTTTCTATCTTGAGGTTACATACTTCCATTGGGTTTGACTTGGAATATGTCAAGGCGTCATAACACCTTTTATCAAATTCGAATCACCACCACTCAAATATGGAACTTGATTCGTCGTATATAAAATAAGGACATGTAAAGAGTTCATGTAGATAGAACTAGCCTATGCATAACCTGGTGTGTTAGAATTGTACACTCAAGTCAAAGTCCATAAGGAGTTCCAACTATATCCTTTTTCTTAAATTAAGATCCCTTTGAGTGAACAAATTTTGCAAACACTTATGATCGGTGAAAACATCAACATGCACCCCATCAAATAGTGTATCCATATCTTCAAGGCAAATACCATAACTGCTAACTCAAGATCATGAGTTGGGTTATTATGCTCATGCACCTTCAATTTCCTTGATGCATAAGCCATCACCTTGCATGTTGCATAAGTACATAATCCAACCCAATTCGAGAAGCATCACAATACACCACTAGCCCATCTAAGCCATTTGATAAAGTCAAAACATGAGTCGATGTAAGTCGATCTTTCTTCTCACACTCATTCGACCATATAAACTTGACCTTCTTTTGAGTCAAATTAGTTAATGGATATGCATTAGATGAGAAAACTTCAGCAAACCTTCCATCATAACCTACCAACCCAAGATAACTTTGAATATCCTAAGGAGCAAGCTTGTCAAACAATGCACATCCTTCACCAACTCCCCTTTGACCTCATCTGTAAGATCAACTACAACAGTTTCCTTGTCTGGATGGCATTATGAGCCCATAGTAACTCTCCCTATTTGGTGGGGAGGGATAGTGATGGGAAAACTTAAGACATGTTCCATGGCATGATAAGAATCATGAAAAAGTAAAATATTTCCTAAAACACCTTGTAGCCTCTTACCTATAGATTTGTTGCGCTTCACACACATGAGTAAGACTCTACTTGATGCGACATGCTGGGATTTGAGGACCATTTATAAACCTAGTGCTCTGATAGCATCTCTGTCACGACCTGAGCCTAGGGCCTAGGAGTGACATGGCGAATGGAAACCCAAGAGTCCCCAAACAAGCCTTAGAGCATCCATTCATACATCATCAGTTCGAAAACATATCTATATATATAGAAAGTAAACACATAGTTCTAAGGTACAGAAAAGTAGGACTCATGCTATGAGGATGCAATAGGGATAAGGGATTAACATGGCACATAACATATAACACACAAGAACTAAGGGACAGGAAGTATGACTCACTCTATGGGGCAACACAGGGCTTAGGATCTTCCACATTTTCACATCGAAATATACATACTTATCATAATTCTCATAATCAATCCATAATAACATGACCATTACATAACCATATCCATCACGTAATCTCTGATTACAATAGTTAGCATATAAACTTAAGAGAGTCTACAAGATATCCAAAAAAGCCTCTAATCATAAGATAGGACGACAACCAAGATATGTCCCAAGCTCACCCTCAAAGGAAATAACATAAATAAAACATCATAGGTAGAGGAATAGTGGTTTTTCCTTGGAAGATAGGACTCACCACCACAAGTAACTGAAGATCCATTTTTGTCATCGTACAATGGATGAAGGTAATCTCTGGTCCCTACATGGTTAGATCATGTAGGCAAAAGTATTTGTTTATACGTTTAAATGTACTAAGTATGTGGGAATGCAATGCTTATGAACTCATAAAACCTGTATTCAATGTTAGATGACAAGGGCACATACATAGAAAGAATCATATAACAAGTGAGTAGTGTATATCAATATGCCATGAGATACATGATTCATGAATGCAAAATACATCAAATATATTGAGGATAGGACCGTAATCGACATAAGACCAAGTGAGCTATAACATAAAACTCCGTCATCTACCCCACAACGGATAAAGAGGTGACCTACTTGCCATAGTTAGGTCCTTAACATTCTTCTCCTTCTTTCCCCTTAGGGCATAAACATACCAATGTTAGGCACATAGTTATGTCATAATGAGATTCATTCCTAATGGTCATACCTCAACTAATGGGATGAACCTCAATCTCAAGGTCCGCCCGGTGCTAGGTCATCATCCCACTAAAATATATATATATATATATATATATATATATATATATATATGTATGTATGTATATGTATGTATGTATATATATGTATATTCTTGTAAAAGAGACATAAGACTTTCAAATCCTTTACATGTATTCTTAGGCTTAAAGGCCAAATCACATTCATCGTAATCATGCATAATAGACTAAAAAGCCAAAACATTCTTCATGAATACTTTTCATGCATAGGATTAACTCCTTAGACATAGTGGTGTAAACACACATATTTTCTCAAAGAGCCACAATCTTAGACATTTATGTGATCACATTCTTGTCATAATCATAATCTTATCAAAATGATATACATAAATATAGTTGGGTCTTGACCCACTTCATAAACTTCACAAAAACCATAGTCATGTATGCATATGCCACGAGTGAGGTGAAATTAGCATAGGTAATAGAAATTTAAACTTAAATCAATAATACTGCCACGACCCAAGCCTAGGGTCTAGACATGACAGGCAAATAGGGAACTCGAAGGAACCCCAAACAAGCCTCACAGCATATCATTACACATCCTTGGTCACGGAACAATTAAATGACATTTGAAGAATGAAAATAAGGGAAAAGGGGACTATGAGAGAACTTGTCATAACATAGAGTCAAGAGATAATAGAATCAACTCATAACATAAATAAATAACTTTGTCCAACAACACCTCTACTACTAATATAATGGCGGGGGCCAAAACAAATAACCAGGCTCACCCTCATAGTCATAAGTAAATGATAAAGTAAAAAGAATCTTAATACATAGTATGAGAGAATAGTCATTGTCCCCCCATAATGGAGGACTTACCAAAGGCTAACTTGAATAATCTATCTATCCACATGAAGAATTAATAGGAGCTCCGGTCCATACATGGTGATATCATTAGGCAAGAATATGCATTAGTACGTTTAAATATACTCAGTATGTGAAATGCAATGCAACAATAGATAGACATCATGATCCAAAATGCATAATGATAGGCAATAGGCATAATATAGCAATATGACATGTATGATCAATGCATAAGTAAAACATGCTTA
>JAOTQR010103132.1:0-28246 GCA_025774065.1 Solanum ossicruentum | reverse complement strand
TAGCTTTTCCCGAATGGTCTCATTCCTAACCTTGTCACTCCTAGTGTGACCACACATCCATCTCAGCATCCTCATTTGCATGGGAGGTTGTCAAATGTTAGCAAAAGAGGTAGGTCCATTCTTGTCTTAAGGTTTAACTGATCTCTAAGAATTGCCCTATGATTGCATAGAAATCTTGTCGTGTGATCTTTGATGAACTTATCTTGATGTGTTGGAGTTCTTGGGATAGTTTGGACTACTTGCATAACATGTTTCGAATGAGTGTAGAACCCGTAAGGTTGTAATATGATGGTTTTAGGTGGTCTATTTGTTTGGTCTACTACAATGGGTTAGTCACTTCACTAAGATTAACCTTTGGTTTTGGTGTTGTCCCCAAGTGAGGTGAGGGTAAGTGATATGCCTAAGTGTCTTTTCGGAGTAGGAGTGAGCATTATTAATATAGGTGGAGTTGTTTGGTTGGCTTATCCATCGGTTGTGTGTATGGGTTTCATGAATAGGGTCTTAAAACCCTACCTTGGCATGATGGTGGTGACTTACAGTAATAAAGTATTGATTTATTTAGAGCTTGTGAATCATTTGGGGGTAGTATTGCATGTCTTGGGAAAAGAGAGTTATTTGTTAAATATGATGGTAGTGAATGGTGGGTAACAAGGAGGTCGTTAGAGCTCCTTAAGGATTATCGTATGAGTGTGCATGAGTATGCTCTAAGTAGTCTAGTGTGTGTGGATAATGGCAGCAAAGAGGAGACTAGTGGAGTCCATCGGTTGGTTAGAGTGGCAGTTAGGTTGAGGGAAGTTGAGAATGGTAGTATAGTGTTCTTGGTGGTTCCAAATCTTCTTTGGATGAGGAGGTCTAGTTTAAGCAAGGTCTTGATTCCACCTTATTAGAGTTAGAAGTTTTAGTGGAAAGGTGTATAGTAGAGGTTGTCTCCCAAGGGGGAGATGGTGGTTCGTGGAAACAAGTGGAACAGGTGTAGGTAATGTTGACAAGTGAGTTTATGGTTGTGAGTCCTTTTACAGTGTAGAAAAGTTTGTAAGGTTGCATATGGATGGGATCAGCCTAGGTATGTGATTATGGTTTTTTTGGTTCTTCTTGTTTCTAGGTTGAGGAGATGTGTTGCTGGCTCTAGTGCTATAGAGCTCTTTGAGATGGTGGGTGATGTGAAGGGTAAGTTGACTTAGGAGAAGGTCCTAGTGGAGGTGTAGATGTATGAGTGAAGAAGTTGACTATTAATGATATGGTGTTCGTCAAGGGCCTTTTTGGTGGAGTCGCCTATTCGTATGTGTCTCTCAGGGAGCCAGTGCGAGCATACAAAAGCAATATCCGTACCTTGTACATTCTATTCGAGCTTATGATAATATGTCAAGTCCAGTTCTATGATTCAAAGTCTTGTATTTCAGCCCCTATGTCATTGCATGCACTCATGTTTATGTTGACAAGTTCATGACGATTTTGACACTTATGTTGGGATTTTGAAAATGGTATTTTAAAGTATATTGTTGTATTCTTGTTGAGGCTGATCTCCTTACGATTACTCTTCTCTTGTACATTTCTTTGAAATTTGGGATGACTGTTCCCAAGGGGAGTATATTGAAATGACCCAAAAATTTCCCGAAAATGTGCCTCAGAAATGCCCGGAACTGTAATTTCCATATATCTAAAAATTTGTGTGTTATTTCGAAAATCCAACTTCATATTCTTTTCCTGGGGATCACACTGAGTGGGAAATGGGTGTAACCCTGATTTTTAAGCAACCGTATCAAATTATGAATTTTCAAGTTGGCACAAAACAGTGTTACATGCCTTAAAATGGTGCTAGTTTTTATTTTTGTCCAAGACTTTTAAGTCTTGGGCCAAAATTCCCCCATATGTGAAAATACCTATACTTAGCCTTAGTTCACCCTCATATCATCCTTAACATTCGCCAATATCCTCTCAGAACTTAAGCTCATATGTCACTCTAAATTGAAGTCCCAAAGCTCAAGACCAATCTTAAGGATTTATTGCAGGATTTCATTCAACCTTCAAGTCTCCATCTCCAATCTCTTTCAAAGGTTCCCCAAAGCTAAGTTATGTGGGTTTCTTTTATAGGTTCCTTTCACCCATGATACCCAAGCTCTCTTTACTCAAAAATTGCATGATTTAAAGTCAATTTATTCATAGATCTTATTTATAATGAAAATCACCGCACACTATGTTGGAGTTTATGAAATTGTAACTGTTTTGCTATGTTTTGAGCTATGAAACTAAGATCTATTGTCAGGTTTTATGAAGGGTTTTGTTGCCTATTGATTGAGGGTGTTACCAAGTATTTATTGAAGCTTTTGCATTGAATTTACTAGCATGACTTCATTCTTAAATTCAATGGTTTTACACTAGCACTACACACCCTCTATGTGTTTGATAAAATGTGCAGGTGTGGTTTCTTGAGGAATTGAAGATCTAAAACATGTCTTATGAGTTGAATGACTTTACGATGATGAAACAAATGTTTATATGAGTTATGTTTGCTAGAAGTATCTATGTTATTATAAGATGACTGCCTTAGTGGAGGATGTGATGTCCATTTATCATTGTTAAGGGGTTGATACCTTGATCATCTAATTGGAGGGTGTGATCTCCATTAACCAGCAAGGGGTTGATACCTTGGCCATCCAAATAGAGGGTGGGATTTCCGTTAACCGACAAGGATTGATACCTTGGCCACCTAAATGGAGGGTGGGATGTACATTAACCATTTTTAAGGGGTTGATACCTTGGCCACCTTGATGAAGGGTGTGATGTTCATCTACTGATTAAGGGGTATATACCTTGATCACCCTCCAAGGGGGTGCCAAACCTTGGATTATAAGCACTAGTTGCTTGGTGTATGTTAATGGTATCCTTCTACTTATGTGTTATGATTTATATAAGTAGTATTTGTTTTACTTCAAGCATCATTCAAACATGTCATATCATTACTATTGTATCCATTTTCTATGTTTATGCATTTCTATTATGTTGCCTATCTCTTCTTGTTGCATTGCATCCTACATACTTAGTACATTCATATGTTCTAATGCATTCTCTATGCCTACATGATGTTACCATGTAGGAATCGAAGTTCATTTGGTCATCCTCCTCCTCCTCCACGTGTCTAGTAGCTTCTATTCAAGCTAGTTGGTGAGTCCTCATGTCCGAGGGAAATATCTATGTTCCTATGCTATGTATTAAAGACTATCTTTTTTTGGTGTACTTTGACTATAAAGGTGAGCCTGATTGCTTGTCTTGTCCCACGCTAAGTTCTATGTTAGAGGTGTTGTTGGACAAGATATGTATTGTGCTTGAGCTTTGACTCACTTATGATATTCAAGCTATTTAAATATGAGTCTCTCTCCCATAGTCCCCAATTTCCCTTGTTCATATTTCTTATGATGAGCTATTTTGCTTCCACGACCAAGGATGTGCGATGATATACTATGAGGCTTGTTCGGGATTCCTTCGCATTCCCCATTCGCTGGTCAAGTCTAGGCCCTAGGCTTGGGTCATGACAGACAAAAACTTGTTAATCCTTGATCTAGGGTCGGCAACCATATGAGGAGCCTACTTTGAAAGCTTGTCGAACTTGAGGGCATACTCCCTCAAACTCATGGAACCCTGCTTGACATTCATGAACTCCATCATTTTAGCCTATCTCAACTCAATAGAGAAGAATCCGTTGAGGAAGACAGCTTTGAACTCTTCCCAAGGAATAGCATTATTATCTCTTTTCTCCACTTTCCATTGAGCAAACCAAATTTGGGACACACCATTGAGTTAGTAGGCCGCTAGCTCCGCCTTCTCCTTCGAATTTACCCCATGATAGATAGTACCTTATACACCTCATCGATAAACTCTTAGGGTTCTTTCTCAGCTTTGAATGCATGAAACTCCAGGGGGTTCATCCTTTTGAAGTCCCTCACCTTTGAAGATGGAGTAGGAACATGAGGAGTATGGGCCTCTTGGTTCAATTGGTTGGTCATAGCATGAGCAAACATATTGATGACATTTTGAAATTCATCTTGGGCCAGCACTCCATCTTGATAAGATTGAGGAGCAGTAGGGGTCGGTTGCTCCTCGAGTGTACGGGCTCTCCTTACTCTTCCTCTTAGTAGCAACATGATCTATAAGAGCAAGAAACCATTCTTTAGGGGAGAAAAATCCTTATATTGACATCTAAAGCACAACATAGATCATGAAGAAGTCAAATATTCCCTAAGAAACCACATAGCCTCCTATTCATAGTTGTGGCGCACTTCACCACCATGAATAAAACTCCACTTAATGTGGTATGTTGGATTTCCAAGGACCATTAACAACCTAGTGCTCTGATACCAAGCTTGTCACGACCCAAGCCTAGGGCCTAGACGTGACACGACAAACGTTAAGTCCGGAGACAACCCAAACAAGCCTCTTAGCATATCATGTACACATCATTGGTTACGTAAGTAAAATAAGACAATAACAAGAGTCGAGTATTTAAAAAGGGAAATGGGACTAAGGGAAGTCTTTCATAATCATAAAATATAAGAAAAGTCGAGCTCATAAGCATATACAAACATAGAATCCAATAAAACCTCTACTTTAAAATGGAGTTGGGGCCAAGACACTTCCCAGGCTCACCCTCATGATAATAAGTATCAACATAAGGAAGAAGTATCAACATAGCATGAATAATATATTTGAGGACCTACCAAAGCTTTTCATCAAAGGACAGAACTAGCCACGTGAAGGAGGATGATCGATAGGAGCTCCAATCCCTACATGATAATATCATGTAGTCATAGAGTATGCGTTAGTACTTCGAATGTACTAAGTATACGGGGTTCAATGCAACAAAGAAATAAACCATAATATTCAAAATGCATACATATAGGAAATGGATATAATCTCAATATGACATGTATAAGCAATGCTTGAAATAAAATATGCATGTAAAAAATTTGGCTTGCATAACATATCACACATATGTGGGAGAAGACCTTAACTGATATAGCCCAAGCGAGCTACTACTTAGAATCCAAGGCATGACACCCCTTAGGCAAGGTGATCGAGGCATGACACCCCTTGGACAAGGTGATGGAGGCATGACACCCCTTGGACAAGGTGATCGAGGCATGGTATCCCACATGAGGGGGAAAATATGTACTAGATGGATCAACTAGTAAAGCCCATTGAGGGAAAATAATATAATCATATGGTGGCACATAGTTGAGAGACTAAAGAATTTATATAAAGACCCCTTGATCGAGCCCCCATCTTGAGCCTCGATCTGTGCTAAGCCTAATCCCACAGAATACTTGAAATAATCATAACATGAATAACTTGTAAGAGACATGATAACATGACTTGATATAACTCGCTCACATGCTTGACCTCTTCTTGTGAGCTTACTTGAACTTGAACATGAGGGTAAAATAATAATCATGCTTGATCCCCCAACTTGACATGAATAGCTCACAAGAGGATAAAATCTTGAAACAGGGCTCAACTTGTCACTTGTAGCATCATAGATATTTTTCATGAATTTAATATATGCTTGGAAGCCCATACTTATCTTGAAATCACATGACTTGTAAGCCATGCAGTTCATCAACAACATATAAATTCTTGTTATGCAATTTCATCAAACACATGGTGGGTTCATGACACTTGTTCAAAATCATGCAATGCAAGAGTATAACAAGAAGGAGTAAATCGATTCAAATCAACCCACCAATATTATAGTAAAACCCTCTTTTTGGGTATCTTGAAATTCATCTCAAAATTCACAATAGTTCATAGTTTTCATAGTTCAAATCATGCATAGTCTCAATAAAAATTAATCAACCCATGAAATAAGCTTAAGATTGATATTCATGCTTAATCAATCAATACATGATAAAACCCCCAACATAATTTACGTTCATAACTCATAATAAGAGATATACCCATAATTAATATAAATTGAAATCATGCAATATTTCATAAAATGAGAAGGTTGGGCTCCATGGGTGAAAGGATCCATGGATGAAGACCCACGTACCTTAAGCTTGAAATTACTTGGAGTAAACTTAATGGAGACATGAAGCTTGAGATAGGTTCTTGAGTTCCATAATTGAACTTAAAATCCTTGAGCTTGAATGAGAGATTTGATAAAGTCTTGGATAGGTTTTCGACAGGGTTTTCTGAGTTTTAGACTTGAAAAATGACTAAGTATGACAGATTTCACATTTAAATGGGCATTGGATTATTCCCCAAATGCCCTTGAAATAAGTTGAAAAAACAAAGCACAAAATGCATTGGTTCGCGCCCATGGTGCAATGTGGACCAAAACACGAAGCCCACTTTTACATAGTGGTGTGCCCCAGGCTCATCGCGGCCTAGGCGCATAGGGCCATTCGAGTTCGATTAATTAGCAAAAATTATCTTTCTCTATGGGTCTTCAAAAATCCAGGTTCTACCCATTCCCCACTCAATTTTACCATATGATCATGAATATGAAGTTGGATTTCTGAAATCACACATAGATTTTGACTTATATGAAAATTACGATTATAGGGTATTCCGAAGCACGTGAAGGGTGTTTCATGCATGTTTAGGTGTTTGGCAATATATTTTCTGATAAGTGATGGAAATTTGAGATACGAAGCATGATCTGTGAGTTTCTTGTTGATAATGTGTGCAATGTCATGTAAGTGTGAGCTCATTTTGCCAGATTCATGTATTTTGTGCAAATTCAGAACTTTCCCTATTCGCTAAGCTAGATTATAAATTAAATGGATTAAGAAGGGATCTTAGGCCTTTGTTCTTTAATTAGTCCACTTTGCCTAAAATGACCAACCAAATGAACTTTTACGCCTTGTTCCAAACATGTACCAATTCTTTCTAAACACCTAATGTCTAGTGAAAAACCTTGAAATTAGCCCTAGGCTTACCTTGAGCATTGTGAACCTTGACTAAGGAAAGAAGCCTAAGTTGAGGGTGGCTACCAAAAGTTTCCCTGGTTAAGGGAATAGGTATTGTGTACTTCACTACTGGCTAAAAGCCTAAGTTGAGGGTGTCCTGCGTAAAGGAGAAGCACAAAAATAAGGAGATGAGTTAGGAAAGAGGATAAAATGAAGAAAAAGCATGTACCAGGTGTAAGAAAATGAAAGATGCCTTATATTGAACTAAAAAAGCAAAATAAAGTGTAAAAATAAGTCAAAAGCTGAAAATTAAGATGAAAGCACCCGGAAAGATTGAATAAGTAAAAAGGTGAATAAGGTGAAAATGACAAAGTTTGTGAGTCAAAAGTGTGGGAAAACACAGTTTCAAGGAGGGCCATTAGTCACTATTTTTTCAAAATATCATACCAGAGCCCCTTGAGCCTACATTACAAGCCTAAAAAGTCCTAAAGTGATCATAGTCTACCTAAATAAAGGTCTAAGTCAAAAGTATAGGGCAAGCATATGGCATTATTCATCATGAATGAATATCTTTTGTGAGGTAAGTGTTTTTTCACAATCTGAAAGCTAAATATGAAATCATCAGTGAGTGTCAAAAATAGGTCTTTTTTCTTTGAGTGCACTTTCATTACATTATTAGCATTTGTCTTGTTTAGTAATTGTGGACTGTTGATATTCTCTTACTTGTCATAGTGGTGTTGTCATATGCACAGGTGTGCTTTGGTTCGCAAAATAGCTATCTGATCTTATTTTAAAAAGTTGGTGTGGGTACCAGAGTTTAAATTGTATGTGATGTATGCCATTGGGTTGAGGTATGTGTGTTATTGTATTGTCTCTATATATTGAGTCTTTGCTTGAGGACAAGCAATGATTTTAAGTTGGGGGTGTTGACATGCTATAAAAATACAATACTTTTGATGCCTAAAACTTACGATTTTGCGTGTTCCCGATGCACTATTTATGATTTTTATGTGTTTTTGTATTTAGTTTTGCAAGAAAGCAGGTTAGCATGACATAAGGGCAAAATTGCAGAGTTTTCTTATATTTTTAGTGATTTACGAGCCATTCTACAAGTGTTACACCAGTCTGTGAGTCGTAGAGATAGTTTCATGACAACATCCAGTGAAGGTTGAGATCTAAAGTTCAAGTCCACGAGACCTCTATACGAGTCGTAGAGCATTCTGTTAGTTGTTTCGGTAGGTTTCGTGAAGATTTCCAGAGAGGGAAAATTTGAAATAGCTGAAGCCTACGAGTCTGAAGTACGAGTCATAAATCAGTTTACGAGTCATGAAGATAGTTCGTAGAAGAGAAGTCCATGATCCCTAGAGTTGATTATAAGACCCGTTTACTACATGTAGAAGCCTCTACGAGCCGTAAATAGGTTTCATGGAATTCGCCGATCAGTTCTTTTTATTTTATTAAGGACTTAATTGTAATTACTATAAATAGTATTTTTTTTAGATCATTTTTCACAGGGAGCCATCAGTTTCATTGTAATTAGGGTTAGAATATAATACTTAGAGAGAAAATTGAGAGAATACACTTGTGAATTAATTTGATCTTCAAATCTTGTGATTCTCAATCAATTTGGATTTTTTTGATTCTCAATTCAATTGGGTAAGTGTTAATTTATATTTTCTCAATTCATAATTTTTTCATCTACCCATAACATGAGTAGCTATATCTACACATTGGGATTGTGGGAACCATGAAGATCTAACAAAATAAATCCGTCAGGTATTTGCATGTATTAGTCAATTCTCTTCGTTTTGCATGTTTCTAGTTATGGCCAACATTAGAACTTGACTAGTGTTACTTTCCTCTTCCAAGTGGTAATGAATAGGACAAGAGATTGATTAACAGGATTCGGTGATGTGTTCTCATCTAATCAACCGAACTAGACCAAGGGGAGGTTGACTAGGACTATAGGTATTGGTCATGTATTGCACATTATGGATATGGGCCAAGTCACATAGTGAAATTCGCTTCTCATCTGGGCCAAAAGATTTGGTGAACTTAAATTGTTGTACCGCATGCTATACTCTAGCTAAGAATTGGTTACTTCAATACCTAAGTTTCTTTCTATTATTGATTCTCTTCTAGTATAGTTAGTGTATGTAGTTTGTTTTCTTATTGATTACTTCAAACCCTATCCCCCTAATTCTTTGAATTGCTTATTAGTGAATTGTTGTGATTCTCCATATTATCTATGGGATTGGACCCTAACCTTGGTTAGGTTTTATATTTGGCAATGACCACTTTGTCCTCCAAAAGAGAGGTGTAACTTGGGCGTGATCAAAGTTTATATGCTGATGCATACTTATTTCATGTATGTGCCGATGGGATTATTCGTCGTTGTGTTTCTAAGGTAGAAATGAAGAGCATACTTGAGGCATGCCACTCGTCATTGGTGGGTGGACATCATACTGGGATTCGAACAACCCACAAGATTTGACAATATGGGTATTATTGGCTTACCATCCACCAAGATGTTCATGACTCTGCCAAAGCTTGTAATAGGTGCCAAAATGAAGTTGGGATTACTCGCAAGCATGAGCTCCCTCTAAATCCTATTTTGGTGATTGAGTTGTTTGAGGTGTGGGGGATAGATTTCATGGGACCATTTGTCAGCTTACATGGAAACAAGTACATCTTAGTTTCTATGGAGTATGTATCAAAGTGGATAGACACCATTGCTCTACCTTACAAAGAGGGTAAAAGTATCATAACATTTCTAAAAAAGAACATCTTCTCAATGTTTGGCACCCTCAGGCAATCATCAGTGATAAAGGGTATCACTTCTGCAATAGACTTTTTGAAGCTCATCTTGAGAAGTAAGGAGTGAAACATAGGGTGGTGATGCCTTATCATCTTCAAATGAGTGAGCAAGTGGAAGTGTCTAATAGGGAAATTAAATAGATTTTATCTAAGACTATGAATGCAAACTGAACAAATTGGCCACGAAAGCTGGATAATGCATTATAGGCATACTAGACTGCATTCAAGACCCCTATAGGCATGTCCCTATATAAACTTTTCTTTGGGAAGACATGTCAGTTGCAGGATATGTCAGTTGCCAATAGAACTTGTGCATAAAGCAATGCGGGAATTGAAGAAGTTAAATCTCCAATGGAATGATGTAGCAACCTCTAGATGGATCCATCTCAATGAGCTTGATGAATTTCGACTGAAAGTATATGAGAGCTCAACCTTGTATAAGCAAAGAATAAAGATACATACAACATGACCACCGCATAAAAAATGACCAATTCATACTAGGGGACTTGGTGCTACTCTTCAACTCCAGACTAAAGTTATTCCCTGGGAAGCTCAAATCCAGATGGTTGGGACCATTTCTGATAGCACACTTCTTCGATATTGAGGCCATTGAATTGGAGAGACAAAATGGAGGTACTTTCAAAGTAAATGGCCAAAGAGTCAAGCCATACCTTGAAAATGTGGAAGAGATCAAGACGATTAAAGAATGGAATGTTGAAGAAGTCTGAGTACTTATGATAGCTATGTGTGCCGCAATAGTAACTGAGGCACTACTTGGGAGGCACCCCAAAGTGGACTGGCGCTTAGGTGCAAAGGTATGTTTTTGGCCCCTACATTCTATTTTTGATTGATTTTATGCATTGGGGACAATGCACATCTTTTTCAATGGGGTGTGGATAGTTTATAGTCCATAACTACCCCAAATTTTGATCTCAAGGTTTTCTTGCCTATGTTTATTTTTCTTGTGGATATTTAATTTTTGTTGAACTGGCACATTTAGGATGTTTAGATAATATTTGTAGCACATAATACTAAAACTTATGGCATATTACATGTTATGTTTGTTTTGAAAAATGGTACCCACCAAAATTTTTTGAGTAGTAGTTTGATGGAAACCATGCAATTTTGGGTGCTTGGCAATATTTGTTCTGATAAAGTGAGGGTAATTTGAGATACTAAGTATGATCTGTGAGTTCTTCTTAATAATATATGCAATGCTATGTGAGTATGAGCTTATTTTGCTAGATTCATGTATTTTCTGCTAATTCAAAGCTTGCCCTGTTACTCTAAGCTAGACAAGAGATTAAATGGATTAGGAAGGGATCTTAGGCCTTTGTTCTATAATTAGACTACTTTAGCCAAAAATGACCAACCAAATGAAGTATTATCCCTTGTTCCAAATAATTGAGCCTTGCATATACCAATTCTTTCTAAAACACGTAATTAGCCTAAACTTGTCTAGTGAAAAAACTTGAAATTGGCCCTAGTATTTCCTTGAGCATTGTGAACCTTGAAAGAGGCAAAAAAGCCTAAGTCTCGGTGGCTACCAAAACTAGTCCTAGTTTGAGGAATAGATATTTTATACTTCACCACAGGCTAAAAGCCAAAGTTGAGGGTGGCTGGTGTAAGGAGAAGCACAAAAATAAGAAGGTGAGTTAGGAAAGAGGAGAAAAAGAAGAAAAAGCATGTACTAGGTGTAAGAAAAATGAAAGATGCCTTAATTGAGCTAAAAAAGAAAAATAAGTGTAAAAATAAGGCAAAAGTTGAAAAATGTGATGAAAGCACCCAAAAAAGCTTGAATAAAGAAAAAAGGATAATAAGGTGAAAATGACAAAGTTGGTGAGGCAAAAGTGTGGGAAAACATTGTTTCAATGAGGGCCATTAGTCACTATTTTTCCAAAACATCAAACCAAAGCCCTCTGAGCCTACGTTATAAGCTAAAAAGGTCCTAAAGTGATCCTAGAACAGGTCGTTGAAGGTCTATGTCATAAGTATAGGGGCAAGCCTAAGGTATTAGTCATCATGCATGGATATTTTTTGTGAGAGTGAGTATTTTTGCACAGTCTCAAAGCTAAATACGAAATCATGAGTGAGTGTCAAAAATGGGACTTCTTTCTATGAGGGCACTTGCATTGCCTTATTAGCATTTGACTTGTTCAGTGATTGTGGATTGTTAATATTCCCTTACTTGTCATAGTTGTGTTGTCACATGCACTGATGTGCTTTGGTTTGCTTATTAGCTATCTGTCTTTTTTTGAAAAGTTGGTGTGGGTACATTAGTTTGAATTGTATGCGATGTATGCCATTGAGTTGAGGCCTGTGTGTTATGGTATTGTCTATATAGATTGAGTTGTCACTTGAGGACAAGCAATAATTTTAAATTGAGGGTGTTGATGTTCTGTCAGAATACAACACTTTTGATGCCAAAAATTTAGTATTTTGTGTGTTTATAATGCAACATTTATGATTTTTATGTGTTTTTGTATTTAATATTTCAGGAAAGTAGGTTGGCATGACTTTTAGGGCAATACTGCAGAGTTTTCTGGTTTTGGTGATTTACGAGACCCTCTACGAGTTGTAAGGCAGTCTATAGGTCATAGAGGTAGTTTAGTAACAAATTCCAGTGAAGGGTGAGATCTGAAGTTTAAGTCCACGAAACCTCTGTATGAGCCGTAGAGCATTCCACGAGTCACATAGATAGGTTTCATGGGATAAGTTGAAGCAGTTGAAGCCTACGAGTCTGAAGTACGAGTCATAAATCAGTTTATAAGTCATGAAGGTGGTTCATAGCAGAGAAGGCCAAGATCTCAAGAGCTGAACATGAGAGCCCGATTATGAGTTGTAGAAGTCACTCGAGTCGTAAATAGCTTTCGTAGAGTCCGCCGACCAATTTTTCTATTTTTTTAGGACTTAATTGTAATTACTATAAGTAGTACTTTTTAAGATATTTTTTAAGACAGTACAGTAGAGAACGTCATTAGGGAGTACATTTAGGGTTTTGTACTTGGAGACCTCAATACTTGGAGGAGAATACACTTGTCAATCATTTTGATCTTCAATCTGGTGATTCTCGACAAATTTTGGATTTGCTTGATTCTCAATTCAATTGGGTAGGTGTTTACTTAAGTTTTCTCAATTCATAATTTCTCCATCTACCCATAGCATGAGCAGCTAAATCCACAACTAGGGGTGTGGGAACCTGAAACAACCACAAAAAGTGTCTTAAAATGTTCCTCGGAATGTCCAGAATTTTAAATTCATATATCTCAAAATTCATTTGTTATTTTGAAAATCTAACTTCATATTCTTGTTCAAGGGGTCAAAATTAGGGAGAGAAGGGTCTAATCCCGATTTTAGGACAACCGTATCAAAATTCAAAAATTCCTTGGTGCAATTTCCAGTGAGGTTTTCACATCGCCTCCGTGATACGCCTCTGCCTATTTTGGGGACTATTTTTTTTAGTTCAGTCCAAGACAACTATGTCTTGGGCCTAAGTGTTCCCAAATGTGTTTTTACCCATACTTATTTCACCCTCATATCATCCTAAACATTTCCCTATACTCACTCAAACACTTAGCCATATTTTTACCCCCAAAATTCAAATCAAAACCCTCATCCCAAGATAAGGTTCTTGTTGTGCTGTCAAAATACATCACATTTGATGTCTAAGACAAGGGATTTTGTGAGTTCTAATGTGAGTTTTTATGATTTTTATGTGTTTTTGTGTTTCTCTTGAAGAAAAGTTAGGTTGGAATGATTTGATGAAAATTTGCAGATTTTGTTGAAGCTTAGGACATATGAGCACACTTACAAGTCTTAGCCCAAGCTTTGAGTCATAGGGTGTGTCATAGCAAGAATCAGAGACCAAAAATTTAGAAATCTGCTAAGTGGAGGTCACCCCTCCAAGGCTTTCCTACGAGATATAATTTTCACTATGACTCATATAGGTGGACTCGTAGCAGGAATCAGAGAGCAAAAGTGTTAGACCAAAAATTGAAGGCCAAGACTACGAGAGGAACAAATGAGTCGTAGCTCAAGCAACAACTCGTACCTATGGGTCGTACCAGTTTAGTCCAAGATGCCAAGAACCTGATAAAGACACCGACTACAATTCGTAGGATGCGAATTGTACCTGCAAAACTTATCAGCTGCCAGTTGTCCTTTGTGTATAAATTCTAGGGTTATTTTCTAAATACTATATATAGTTTAAGTTAAAGTTTTAGAAAAGAGTTCGACCAGGAGACATTTACAATCATCTTTTGGATCTTAGTTTTTTAGATTATTTTATTGTTCTCTCTTGGGAAACCCATTTTTGGGGATTGCAAATCTTGCCTTGTGCTCATTGTCGATCAATCAAGCTTTTGAGTTTGCAACTTGTGGTTCTTACACTCTTCATTGTTGTTGGCAAACCTCTCATTTATGTCATGTATGTGCATTTTGGCTTGTTTTGCCTTAGCCTTGAGTAGCTAAGCACCCACAACTTGGGGTTGTGGGAACCATGGGTAGTTGACTTGAGATAACCTAGGTTTTTTGCATTTTTATGATTGGGGCCTTGCATGTATTATCTATTTTCCTTCATTAAGATTGTTGTTTGGTTGTGGCCAACACCAAACTCTGCCTACTATCATGATCCCGACCAAGGCAGTGAAGAATAGGAAAAAGGAAGTAGATGACTGGATTCGATCGGTGTCTTATCATCTAATCAATAGAACTTGACCAAGGGGAGGTTGACTGGGATAATTGGTAACAGTTAATTGGTACACTATGGTTGCCGACAAAGTGCTATTGTGAAATTCGACCTTCACTTTCACAAGAGGGCTGGAAGAACCTAAGTTACCATCCTGCATGCTAATCTCCAATTGTGGTTATGTTACCTATGATAGTCGAGTCAACGAACGATGGAGAACACAATTCCCAAGTTATCCCTAAAGTTGAGTGTTTTCCCACGTAGTAGTACAGTCATAATTTTAATTTCTTTTAAATCACAAACCCCTCCCTATTTAGAGATTTTAGTTACTGATGCTTGAAATGATTAGTAGTGAAGTCATATAGTCAAACCTTATATTCCCCGAGGATTCCACCCTAAGCTTCAGTTAGGTTAATTGCTGACAAGGACCACTTTCTTATTGGAGCGTGAACATCAAAATGTCAAAAATTATGATGTCGTTGCCAGGGAATACAGCTAGGTTTTGATTTGATTTCACCATTAGTTAGTTCTAGTATCAATTTCGAGAGCCTCGTGTATTTTTCTTTTGTTTTTTTTGTTTATGTTATTTGATTTTATTTGCAGGGTGCACTAGGTTGTATGCCCAACATAAGTAGCCAAGGCAATCCCTTAGCTCCACTCAATTTGAAGATCCACCGACTACCAAAAAGAATGGCTCAAGTGAATGAGGATATCGAGGTTGAGGAGGATATGAATACGAATGAGGATATGGGAAGGGAGAAGAATCCACAACAGAGGGGTAACAGGCCACAACTCAAGGACTTCAAAGAAAATGCTTATGGATGGAATCAATATCGATTGAACCCTATGGCTACGGACGTCACCGTTGCTATAGTACTACCTCTTTTATCTATAGATACTAAGTTCATGGTGTCCAGTGGATTGCTCCATATACTCCAAAACTGTGGACTATTCACATGTCTACCTTCAGAGGATCCCCACCGTCATTTTTAAAATGTGATGTTTGTTTGCAAGAGTGTCATGGGAACATAAAACCTTTATCTTGATGTTGTTTGTTTAAGAGTGTTTCCACTATCATTGACTGGCAATGCAACTGTATGGTTTTCTGAGCTTCCTCCGGGTACTATCACAAGTCGGCTGAGCTTCAAAGAGTATTCCTTGAAAGATATTTCCCAAATCTAAGAAGTTGAAGCTCAAGGACCAAATCAACAACTTTGAGCAATTATCGGGTGATTCTATTAGCACAACATGGGAGAGGTTTATTAAATGTTTGAGGATGGTCCCTGATCACAAGATCGTTGATGATGCCTTGGTCGAGATTTTCTATTGGGCGCTTGATGAGAATAGTTAAGCTTGCACCGACACAATCATGGGAGGCATGTTTCTAGACCAACCTTTTGCATTGATAGCCACAATGATGGAGCAAGTGGAAAAAAACAATTAGAGCATGGGGTCAACGAGAGTGAGGGGTGATGAAACATTCTTGTGCGGTTAACACCAATAATGAGAAAGCAAAGGTAAACGAAGAGATCATAGAGCAACTCGCTCAACTTCGTACAAGTATGGACTTTGTTTTAAAGAAAAATCAAGAAAGAGTCAAGGCAGTGACTCACCAACATCTGAAGGCAACCTATGATGATTCATTCTTTGATGAGGATGCATGTGTTGTAAGCAACCAAGTGGCGGGTTTCCAAACAACCCCAAGGGTCCAATTCAGACTATTGTAGGCAAGGGTTAGGGAATCAAAGTCGAAACTTCAACACTGATGGGTTGTATAGAGACAATCAGGGCAGATACTATAAGAGAGAGAGTGTCAGATGCTGAGTGGGGAAGAAGAAAGGGCTACATGAATGGTCCTTATGTGCCACCTCACAATCTTAACGCCGGATAAAGTAACTCTAGGATTGAAGAAATATTCAAAAAGTTATTGAAGAGAGCTGACCACCAAGATGAGATTTTAAAGGGAATGAAAGTAGATATTTGAAGTACTAGCCAAAAAAATAGAGTCTCACTCGGTGGCGATTAAGTAACTTGAATAGCAATTCAGGCAAGTTTCTTCACAATTGAACCAACGCCAAATGGGCATCCTACCAAGAAATATGGTTAAAAACCTAAAGAATGAAGGACATTGCATGGCGGTGTTGACTAGGAATGACAAAAGCACCGTAGATCCCCCTATGCCGGCACTTGTGGATGAAGTTGATGAGAAGAGTCTTAGTAGTGAAGTTGTGGTTGAGGGAGAAGATCCGAAGGTTGTTGTGATGCAACAGGAAGAGGCAAGGGAGCACAAGAAATTGAAATCTAATCCAAAACCCCCTCCTCCTTTCCCTCAAAGGCTTACAAAAAAGGAAGAGGAGGGTAAATTTAAACACTTCCTCTCAATGTTGAAGCAACTCTCCATCAATATCCCCCTTCTAGAAGCTTTGAAGAAAATACTCGGGTAAGCCAGGTATATAAAGGATTTGGTCACCATGAAATGCATTTTAAGCCAAGAGTTCTTGTAGGAACTTCAACAATGCAGTGCAATTATGACCAAAAGCCTTGTTCAAAAGTGAGAGGACCCCGGTGCATTCACCATCCCTTGTACCATTGGTGATGTTTAGTTTGCAAGGGCTTTGTATGACTTAGGAGCGAGCATCAATCTAATGCTTCCTGTTGTATTCAAAAAGCTTGGCCTTGGTACTCCTACCCCAACAAGAATGAGGTTGCTTATGGCAGATCGAACCATTAAAAGCAGGAGAGAATCCTTTTGGATGTGCTTGTTAAAGTTGATAAAATCATCTTTTCGATAGACTTTGTGATCCTTGATGGTAAAGTTGATTTTGAGGTGCCCGTCATCTTGGGGAGACCATTTCTAGTCACTGGAAGAGCCCTAGTAGATATGGATTCAGGTCAACTACAATGTAGGGTAAATGATGCAGGAGTCATGTTCGATATTTGCCAATACATGAAACATCTGGATGAGTGCAAGAGTGAGGTGTGGAACCTTGATGATAGTTGATAAAGGATGATGACAAAGTCGAGTCGCGACATTAAACAAGGCGCTTCTTAGGAGGCAACACAAATATTGTAGATAAGTGTTAGTTTGTTTTAAGTGTTTTTGGTTGCTGAGATTCTTAGGTAGAAGTTGTGAGTTTGTTTTTTATGTTGAAAGACATTGATGAAGCTGTAATATTTTGGGAATTATTGTGTTTTGAAATTTGGTTTGCAGGTGAAAAATTGAAGAACTGAGGATTTGAAAAATGGCACTTGGAGAAGCCTCTGCGATTAAGCCTATGAGTCGTAGTCATCACTATGACTCATTGTCATGTCTCGTAGATGGAGACAGTGAATACAAGGAGTTGGCACATACACTACGAGCCAACCATACATGTTGTAAGGTCCCCTACGAGTCGTAAGAAGGGTTCATAGTGTTCAGGTATGATTCCTAAATTTTTCCAACTGTTGAGCTGATACGAAGCTGGGACCTACGAGTCATAGGACAACCTCTGACTCGTAATCGGGGTCTCGTAGCCCCAACCAACATATATAAGGGGTGAAAATAACATTTGACCCCTTCAACCAAATTTCTAACCGTAAGATCGACAGAATCCCCCATCCCTACTCTGTATTTCCCTTTTCTGATAATAATCCCAGCTACCTACATCATTTTCTGGCAAGGATCCCGGGGAAGTCATTGTTCTTTAGGGTTTCAACGCGATTTTTGCTTCTCTTTGCTTTGATCATTCATCGGTCGATTGGTAATCTTCGTGGTTACATTTAGCATTCTTTTTTTGGTAAGTCTGTTCCTTAGATGACTATGAGCTTCACTTGACCATTGATAATCATGCCAAGTTGTGATGAACCTTAGGGCTTATGTGCCTTGAAAGTTTTTTTGTGATTCCAACTTAATGTGTAATTCTTGTGTGGGTGATCGTTAATGCGGAAGTAATGGTAATGAATTGTTAAGCTTAATCTTTGCCTAACGTTTGTGTGATTTGTTGCTGGATTTGGGATTTAAGAAATGGGAGTGTATTTTACATATCTTAAACTATGGGACTTGATTGAAATTGTTTGAATGGAAATTGCATCCCTATGCAATGTTTATAGATGTCAAGAATGAGTTGGGAATGTATATTGGTTTTAGTGTGCTTGACGTTATGTTGAACTGATTCTGACTCTTAGAGATGATGGTTGTTATGAATTTCTGATATTAGTATGAAATTGATTACATGCGATGCATTTTATATTGCTCTTATGTACCAAATTGGTTTGCACTATGTGTTTGGTTCATGCTTTGAGTGGGAAAATGTTAGGCACTACAGATGCCTTCTGTGTTCAACTACAAGACACTCCTACGACTCGTAAGTTCCTTATAGCATGCATCAGTCATCTATGGTTCCTTTATGTTTCTCATACGAGAACCACATACAACTCGTAGTGCCTGCTACAACTTGTAGTGAGGGTTTCATAATATTTTCTAAGTTATCAAAAATATTTCTGGAATTTGATACGAGACTAAGACAATGATTCATAAGCTGTCCTATAAGTCGTAATTATGTCTCGTATCTAAGATCATAAAGCATTTTTGAAGGCATACTGGTTTTACAAGGCAAGTATATGACTCGTAGGTCACCCTAGGAATCATAATTGCACTTGTATCTGCAAACCTGCAGTTGCATCAGTGAATATCTATTTTTGATTTGTTTTTGTTTCTTGTTCTTTGCTATGTGTTTTAATGGATCAAACATCTTGAACTTATTTGTTGCCATTTGGTTGGTTTGCAGATAAAATGCCACTGAAAGACAAATAGGCAATTCAAACTCTCCAATGGAGGTTGATGGATGAATCCTCCAAGACTGAGCAATCTGAGGGCTCTATGAAAGTCCATGGAGTCAGTGTAGACCCCAAAGCCAATAGAACTCAGACGTGGGCATTTGGAACACAAATGGCCATGGAAGTTAGAAGTTCTTCCCAGTTTGAAGAGAAGGAACAACAGGGTAATGGGGACGGGTCGGATAGCAGCCTACCTCAAATCACCCCCTCACATTCAAGTTTAGAGTCAGAGTTAGAAAGCACTTCTCAGTCGGAATAAGTCCAATCTCAACCCCTCGCTGAGCCCAGATGGTTTGTTGCGGGTATGGAAGAAATTTACGACCAGGAGTTGGAGCCAAAGGTGCAAGGAAACTTGTCCACTAGTTTCATAAGGAGTCCAGATTGAACTCCTTTGGATTAGACAGAGTGACTGGATTAGATGAGCACAAATTACATGGACTACACAACAACTGGGAAAATATGCCCCTTACGTAGTCCGTGAATTCTATGCGGCGTATCTTGCTACACTTCGTTGAGGTTTGCCGAAGAATAAAAAGCCTTTCGAGCAGCCAAGGCTACAGGTGGTGACAGTCTGGGGTAGGAAGGTTAGTATCTCGGAGGAGACGATCCGACGAGTTCGGTTTGGGCCCACATACCAAGTACCTCGTCTATCGCAGAGTACGATGGCCATATTGATAAAATGAGGAGAGTGATGATTGGGAAGGACATCAGGGCCAAGTCAGAGCTTCTACAGTGGATAGCCAGCCAAATTTGTGGGGTTACAAACCAGCAGATCCAATTATAAAAGCCCACCTCTCATTCTAGGACAAGTTTTGGTGGTCTATTATCCGTTGGTGCATTAAACTAACCTTCATGGATAATGTGATCACCCCCGAGAGAATAGTGTTGTTTGCCAGCATTCAAGTTGTTTATGCTATAGATTGGGCCCAGATTATTTCTGAGCAGATTCACGAGGCTGCAGCTCAGACGAACACCTCACTGTTATTTCCAGTTTTGATTCAGTAATTATGTAGTATAGCAGGTGTTCCTATCGACTCTACTGGGACCCTCATGTAGAGGCCACACATACAATGAATCCTAGTCTAATAAAGGCTGAAAAGAATCTGTGGCCTCACCACGACCAGTTCCTCCGACTCAGAGTGCACCCCAAGTACTACCGACACTACTTTAGCTGCCATAAAGCCTACGCCAGGTGTGGAGATCGAGTCCACACCATTCTCCAATACTCCAGCACCAGCAACAACTTTATTACAGGTTGATCCTCTTATATCTACTGTTGCTTTTCAGTCTTTATTACGCAAGGTGGCCATGGCGGAGTCTACACTACTTGCTCTATCTGCAAGGGTCAGACTTTGGGTTGACCAGACAGTACAAGACTCCAAGGAGAGGATGAAGACATTCACCCGCACATTGGTAGAGAAGAGAGTCAGAGTGATGGATGCTCGAGTTGGTGCATTTAAGGCAAGGGTCCAGCAAAGACTTGAGGGAGCTCGGCCTGCTGACACGAGCGTTGTGACTGAGGAGTTGGCCAAGTTTAAGGCCAAATTATTACAGATGTTGATAGCTCCTATTGTAGCCCCAGAGGTGGCACCGGCGAATAACGAGGCATTTGAGTGGCTAGTCGACCATCCTGACGCCCATGGGAAAAGGCCCCTGGAGTAGGATGACCTAGAGCCAACCCTGAAAAGGCCAAGATTAGAAGAAGAGCCCATACCAGAGGAGGTGGTGCAGGAGTCACTACTGATAGCGGCTATTCAGAAAGATCATGATAAGCACACCCCACATAGAGAGAGTAGCTCAAGTGCAGCTGGGGCCCGTATTTCTGAGAAGGAGGATGCAACAAAAGACCCTGCTGACCAGCCAAAGATTGGTGCTTGATGCACCATGATGATTGTCCCTTTTACCCCAATTCTTACATTTTCTGTATTGATATTTTGTCCTGCTATTAGATAATTTTTATCTTTATGTTGTCTTTTGGATGTGTTTAAATATTCTTATGTTGGATCTTGTTTTTACTTATATTATGAATGTTAGGTTTTGGTTTTTAATGTATTTATAAATATATTTCTATGTTATCGTATTTGTTTTTCGTTCTTGAGTTTAATTTGAGGACAAAGTATCCTATTTTGGTGGGGTGTGGGAAGTTATGGATTAAGGTGAAGTCTGAGTAGCCTCAAGTCCATAACATCCCATATTTTTGGTCCCAAGGTTTTCTATGCATGATTCTTTTTCCTTATGGATGTTTACTTTTCTGTTGAGGCGGCATATATAGGTAGTGTAGATAATGTGTAAATTCATAGTAGTATTATCTATTGGCATATATATAATTTTTAGATGTGTTTTTCAAGTTTTGATGAAAAATTGGGTACCCTCAAAATTTTTGAGATTATAGTTATTGATGCATTCATACATCTGTTAGTATCTGACAATGTTTGTTCTGATATTGTGAAGGCAAGCTGAGACTGAAAGCACCTGTGAGTCTATACTTGATTGTGGATGCAATTGCCAAGTGTGTTGTGAGCTTATTTTGCTGCATTCATGCATCTTGTATGAACCCAAAACTTGCCTTAGTACTCTAAGATTGATTTGGTGATGTGGTGGATATGGAAAGGATCTTAGGCCTTTGTTCTTTGAGTGAACCCACTTTAGCCCAAATGACCCACGAGATGAGTGAGTGAATCCCTTGTTCCAATTTTTTGAGCTTCTCATGTAGTCATTCTTTCTTTATACCTTTCTAGCTTAACTTTCTTTGATAATGTCCCAGGTCTATTCTTGGACATGTGAACCTTAATTGAGGCTAAAAGCCTAAGTTAAGGGTGGCTACAAGTTGTGGCCCTGGTGTGAGGAATTGATGTTGTGCACTTCACCTCAGGCTAAAAGCCTAAGTTGAGGGTGATCCTTATTGTGATAAAGTAATAATAATAAGGTGGTTAGTTGGGAAATCAAGAAAAAAATGAAAAGGCATGAATAGAGTGAAGAAAAAGAAAAGAAAAGTGTCTTGAGTTGAGAAAAAGTAGCAAAAATGAGCTTGAAAGCAAGGTACAGCTAAAAAAGAGAAAGAAAGCACTCGAGAAAAGTTCAAAATAGGAGAATAAGGGTGGATTTATAAAAAAAGGGGGGGTTGAATGATTAAAGCAAAAAGTGTTGCTAAACATGGTTCAAGGATACCTTTTAGTCACTACTTGCCCAAAATACTATACCAAAGCACCCTAAACCTATGTTACAAACCTATAAATCCTAAAGTGGTCCAACTCCACTTTATCACAAAGCCAGAAGATGAGTATAAAGGTAAGCCTGTGGTGTTAGTCTGTATGCATTAAATTTCAATTGTGAGAGTGAGAATGCTTCCTCAATCCCTGAGTTCTAAATACTTTTGAGTGAGTATCAGGGACTTCTTTCCAGTAAGGGCATTTGCACTACCTGACTAGCATAAGACTATACCGGTGATTGTGGACGGTAGATGCTCCCTAGCTTGTCATAGTTGGATTGCCAGGTATCTCATTATGTTCTTGTTTGCTTAATAACTTTGCAATCATGTTTTGAAAATCGTAGTTGGGTACCTGAATCAAAGGAGTTATTGTATATTCCATTAGTATAGCTGCTATGTATTTCTCTTTGTTTGCGTAGATCGAGTCGTCACTTGAGGACAAGCAACAATTCTAAGTTGAGGGTGTTGATGTGCTATTAAAATACAACACATCTGATGCCTAAAACAAAGGATCTTATGAGTTCTTAATATGACTTTTTATGGTTTTATGTTTTTTTGTTTTTTTCTTGTACAAAAGTTAGGTTGGCATAATTCTGAAGAAAAGTTGCAGATTTTGCTGAATCTTAGGACGTATGAGCACATTTACAAGTCGTAGGGTGTGTCGTAGTAAGAATCAAAAACTAAAAATTCAGAAATCTGCTAAGTGGAGGTCACCCCTACGAAGCCATCCTACGAGTTGTAAGTTTCAGTATGACTTGTATAGGTGGACTCGTACCAGGAATCAGAGAGCCAAAATATTGGACTAAAAACTAATGATAAAGACTACGAGAGGAACATATGAGTCATCGCTCAAGAAACAACTTATACCTATGGGTCATACAAGTTTAGTCCAAGATGCTATCAACCTGATACGAGACCCCGACTACGACTCCTAGGTCATCCTACGAGTCGTACCTTGAGACTTATCAGCTGCTAGCAATTTTTTCTGTATAAGTTCTATGGTTATTTGGAGGGATTTAGAAAAGAGTTCGACCAGGAAACATTTTACAATCATCTTTTGAATCTTTCCTTAGTTTTTTAGATTAGTTGATTGTTCTCTCTTGGGAAACCTATTTTTGGTGATTGCAGATTTTGCCTTGAGCTCATTGTTGATCAATCAAGCTTTTTGGTTTGCAACCTGTGGTGCCTACACTCTTCATTGATATTGGTAAAACACTCACTTATGTCTTGTATATGCGTTTTTGCTTGTTTTGCCTTAGCCATGAGTAGCTAAGTAACCACAACATGTTGTTGTGGGAACCATGGGCAATTGACTTGATATATCCTAGGTTTATTGCATTTCTATAATTAGGATTTTGTTTGTATTGTCTATTTCACTTCATTATGACTGTTGTTTACTAGTAGCGAATACCAAACCCCGCCTACTATCACGATCCAGACCAAGGTAGTGACAAATAGAAAAAGGGAAGTAGATGACAGGATTTGATCGATGTCATCTCCTCTAATCAACTTAACCTGACCAAGGGGAGGTTTACTAGGACAATTGGTAATAGTTAGTTGGCACACTATGGTGGTCGACCAAGTGCCATGGTGAAATTCGACCTTCAACTTCACAAGATGGCTAGAAGAACCTAAGTTACCATCTTATATGCTAATCTTCAAATGCGGTTATGTTACCTAGGGTAGTCGAGTTGACGAACCATGGGGAACACAATTCCCAAGTGGTCCCTCAAATTTAGTGTTTTCCCGTGTAGTAGTATAGTCATAATCTTTATTTTTGTTTATGAATCACAAATCCCCCCCCCCCAATTTAGAGATTAGTAGTGAAGTCTTGTAGTCAATCCCTGTATTCCCTATTGATTCGACACTAATATTCGGTTAGGTTAATTGCTGACAACGACCGTCTTTCTTTTTGGAGCATGAACATCAGAATGTCAGTTCTCCTTCAAGGTTCTTCTTCAAGCTTCAAGTTTCCATCTCCAATCTTTAGCAATTTCATCTCTAAGCTAAGGTATGTGGGTTTCTTTCATGGGTTCCTTTCAACCATGATACCCAAGCATCCTTTTACTCAAATTGCATGATTTAAAGTTGATTTACAAACGGGTCTTACATATTATGAAATTCATTGCACACTATATTAAAGCTATGTGAAATTGTGATTCTTTTGCTATGTAGTGAGCTATAAATCATTGATATATTGTAACATTTGAGGACGGGTTTAGATGTATGTTGCTAGAGGGTGTTTCCAGGAGTTTATTGATGGTTTTATAATGGATTTTCTTGCATGATTTCATCTATATACTTTATAGTTTTATACTAGCATTACACACCCTCAAAGTACTTTATAAAATGTCCAGATATGTTTTCTTGAGGAGTTGAAGGTCCAAAGTATGATATATGATATATTTGACTATATGATGATGATGAAATGAGCTTATGTATATGCTATACTCAATAAAAGTGTTGCATTAGACCATACCCGATCCGGGGGAGACAAGAGCCCGTGTAACCAAGTTGGGGGTTTGTACTCATCAACCATGTGAGTGGTTTGTACTTCACCACCGTGGTGATAAGATGTGATTATCATCAACCATGTGAGGGGTTTATACCACTCCTCTAGGGTGATGGGGTGAATCCATCATCAAACACCAAGGGGTTTGTACCTTGAAAAACTAGCTTGGTTTGTTCACATATGATGCCCTATATGAGCATGAGTTAATTAAGCATGTTTTACTTATGCATTGATCATATATGCCATACTGTAATATGATGTCTATTGCCTATCATTATGCATTTTGATTATGATGTCCATCTCTTGTTGCATTGCATCCTACATCCTTAGTACATTCAAGTGTACTAATGTATACTCTATGCCTACATGATGTCCCCATGTAGGAACTGGTGCCCTAGTTAATAATCCTCCTTCTGCACATGGCTAGTTCAATACTACTCAAGCTACATGGTGAGTCCTCCACTTCGGGGACCTTAGTCTATGTTTCTTTTATTATGTATTGAAGCATTCTTTCTTATGCTCTATTTCGTCTATGAGGGTGAGCCTGGTTGTTTTGTCTTGGCCCCAGCTCTTATCTATCTATTAGAGGTATTTGTTGGACATGTTATGTATCTGTGATGCCAGCTTGACTCTTGTCTCTTGATTATGATGTTATTCAAGTTTTTCCCTTAGTCCCATTGTCCCTATTCCTACTCTTTTATATTGTTGATATGCTTCTGTGACCAGTGATGTGAACTGACTAGTTAAGAGTCTTGATTGGGTTCCTCCAGGTTCTCCATTCGCCATATCACGTTTACGCCCTAGGCTTGGATTGTGAAACTTGGTATCAGAGAACTAGGTTGATAGATCCTCGGAGTCCAACACATCGTGTTGATTAGAGTCCTATTCATTTTTGTGAAGCATGCCATGACTATGAACAAGAGGGTATGAAATATTTTAGGAAATGTTTCCCGTCTTCATGTTCTAAGTCGTGTTATAGAGTTGTGGTAAGCTTTTCCCCTCGCAACTATTCTTTGCTATCCTTGATCATGCCAAACACTCAAGGAAGAAGGGCCCAAACTCCCGAGGAGCAACCTACCAATGGTGAGCACCAGGAGCACTATGCTTGCTCAAGTTGTGGCCAACCAAGTCAATCCAGGGGCCCAAGCCCCTCATGTTATTACCCCGGGAAATAGGGTAAGAGACTTCATGAGGATGAATCCTCTGGTATTCTATGGGTCAAAGGTGGATGAAGATCCACAAGAGTTAATTTATGAGGTGTACAAAATCTTGAATATCATGGGTATTGCACTGAATGAAAAGGTGGAGTTGGAAGCATACCAACTCAAAGAGGTAGCCCAAATATGGTATGACCAATGGAAGGGTGGAAAGGGAATTTGTAATCTGGTGCTTTGGGAAGACTTCAAATTGGCCTTCCTTAATCTTTTTTTCCCTCTTGAGCTTAGGGAAGCTAAGATGGTAGAGTTCATGAACATGAAATAAGGTGTTATGAGTGTGAGGGAATATGCCCTCAAGTTTAATTAACTTTCAAAGTATGCTCCTCATTTGGTGGTCGATCCTAGATCTAGGATGAATAAGTTTGTGATGGGGGTCTCCGACTTGGTAAGTGAAGAATGCCTATCCGCCATGCTAATTAGTGACATGGCCTTGTATCGATTAATAACATATGCCGAGCAAATGGAGGAAGAAAAGTTGAGGAAGAGAAGGGGGAATGAGGCCAAAAGGGCCCGATTTGAGGGTAAATTCCAAAAGGGTGCTAGATTTCTTCATGGCCTAGGGCCTACTCATGCTACTAATAGGGGTTTTGCCAATGAATTCCCTAAGCCTCAAGGTATTAGTTGTGTGGCTCCTATAGATGTGTACCCTAAATGTGGAAGGGGCCATGGAGGCTCATGTTTGAAAGGTTCTCTGCATGCTATGAATGTGGGGAGCTTGGTCATAAGAAGGCAAATTGTCCAAGAAACCGTGGCAAGGGTCAGGGCACAAATGCTGTCCTATTTGGTAGAGGTGGTCCTCAAGATAGTGCCACAAGGCACAACCGATTTTATGAGCTACATGGGAGGCAAGGGGTTGGTGAGGCCCCTGATGTTGTTATCGATATGTTGAAAATCATTGAATTTGATGTGTATGCTTTGATTGATCTGGGTGTCACTCTCTCCTTTGTTACCCTTTTTGTTACTAAAAAGTTCCATGTTGTCCCCGAGTTGTTGCATGAGTCATATGAAGTGTCTACTCCTATTGGTGCCTTTATTGTTGCTAGGAAAGTTTATAGAAGTTGTCCTATTTGTATTTTTCATAAGTTGTTGTCTTGTGATCTTGTTGAATTAAACATGGTAGATTTTGATGTAATTCATCGGATGGATTGGTTGCATGCATACTATGCTTCTATTGATTGTAGAACCCATAGGGTCAAGTTTAAATTTCCCAATGAACCCATCCTTGAGTGGGAAAGTAAAGATGTGGTGGTCAAGGGTAGATCATTTCATGCATTAAGGTCCGTAAGTTGATCTCTAAGAGGTGTCTTTACCATCTTATGAGGGTTAAAGATGTGGAGTCAAAAGTCCCTTCTATTGAGTCAGTTTCGATTGTAAATAAGTTTCTTGATGTCTTCCCAAATGACCTTCCTGGTTTTCCTCCTGAAAGGGAGATAGATTTTTTCATAGATCTCCTTCCCGATACTCAATATATATCGTATGGCCCCGGTGGAGTTGAAGGAATTAAAGGAACAATTGAAAGATTTGTTGGAGAAGGGAATTATTTGACCTAGTCAATCACCTTGGGGTGCTCCGGTGTTGTTTGTGAAAAAGAAAGATGGGTCACTTCGAAGGTGCATTGACTATCGAAAACTAAATACGGTCATCATCAATAATAGGTGTCCTCTTCCAAGGATTGATGATATGTTTGATCAGTTGCAAGGGGCTAGCTTCTTCTCTTAGATTGATCTTTGTTTCGGGTATCATCAAGTGAAGGTGAAGGAGTGTGATATTCCCAAGACGGCTTTCTGGACTAGATATGGGAATTATGAGTTTGTTATGATATCGGTTGGATTAACCAATGCACTGGCCATCTTCATAGATGTTAGAACTTGTAAGTCCTTAATTGGTTCAACTTGGTAAAGTTTGGGACCAAATGTAAATTTCTTCTAAAGTGTGGCTTTTAAGAATTAAATTGTTAGTGGGGTCATGTCTGTGGCTATTTTGATTGGTCCAAGGGGAGGATTTTTGCCTATACATGAGGGTTAGCTTGAATTGGAGCCCCATTGGAAGTGTAATGTTATGTTTTAACGTTGGGGGTTTGCGTTG
>JAOTQR010103115.1:0-28248 GCA_025774065.1 Solanum ossicruentum | reverse complement strand
AAAAAAGACCGGGGACAAAAAAGGCAAATATCGGGGTGTATTAGGCCCCATCTCAGGCGGATCGGGGGGGGGGGGGTTCATGGGGTATCAACTCTTCCGCAGCAATCTGAGAACTACCCTCTCCATGTGGGGTGTGCAACTCCCGATCTCTTTGAATAACCGCCAACAATAGCGACTCCTGCACCACCTCCTCGGGTATGGGCTCCTGCTCCAGTCTCGGGTGCTTCTAAGCCAGCTTAGGATTTGCATCATGCTCAAGGGGCCTCTTTCCACGGACATCCGGATGGTCGGCTAGCCAATCAAATGCCTCGTCACCAATTGGTACCATCTCCAGGACTATAACTGGGACTGCTAACTTCTGCAATAGGTCGGCCTTAAACTTGGCCAACTCCTGAGTCACCACACTAGTGTCAGCAGGCTGAGCTCCCTCAAGTATCCACTAGATTCTCACCTCGAATGCATCCACTCAGGCATCCACTGCCCTAACTCGTCCTAACTCTCTCATCTACCAAATCATAGGTGAATGCCTTCATCCTCTCCTCGGAATCCTGTACAATCTAGTCAACCCAAGATCTGACTTATGCAGATAGAGCCTGGAGTCTGGACTCTGCCATAACCACCCTGCGTAATAAAGCTTGAAAAGCAATAGCAGAAGTGAGAGGATCAACCTGTAATAAAGCTGCTTCTGGTGCCTTAGTACTGGAGGATGGTGTAGACTCGATCTCTATAGGTGGCGTGGGCTCTATGGCTAAGGAAGTAGTCCAATAGTAGTTGGGGGTGCACTCTGAGTTGGAGGCTCTACTGGGAATCTCTCTGAAATAGGAGGAGCTACTCGGGGTAGGGCCACCGGGTTCTCGTCAACCTTTAACAGGCTGGAATCCATGGTGCGTGTAGCCTCTATGTGCTGGTCTCGGTGGGGGTCAATAGTAATACCCGCTGCACTACAGAAACGATGAATCAAAATAGGAAATGGCAGTGAGGTGTTCGTCCGGACGACTGCCTTGTGGATTTGCTCCAAGATGATCCGAGCCCAATCTATGTCATAACCAGCTAAGATGCTGGCTAATAACACAACCTGCTCCAAAGTAATCACATTATCCATGAAAGTGGGCCTAATATGTCAACGGATAATGGACCACTAAAACTTAGCCCAGAAAGAGAGATGGGCCTTCATTCTAGGATCAACGTGGTTTGTATGTAACCCACATCGGCTCAAAGCCCTCCTCACAAATCTGGATAGCAATCCACTGTAGAAGCTCTGGCATGGACCTAATGTCCTTTCCAGTCACTGCTCTCCTCATCTTAGCAATACGCTTATCATATTCTGCGGTGGATTGGGATACGCTATAATTGGGCCCAAACTGAACTTGGTGAATGGTCTCCTCTGAAATAGAAACTCTCCTACCCCTGATTGACATCACCTATAACCTCGGCTGCTCGATCGACTTCTTGTTCTTTGGTAACCCCCGACGGACTGAAGCAAGATAGGCTGTATAAAACTCATGAACAACGAAAGGGGAAAATTTGCCCAGCTACTGTGTGGTCCATCGTAGCCCATGTCTATCTAACTCTGCATCTAGCCCAGATATTTTACCCAACCCCAAGTCGTTCAGTCGTGACTCTTCATGAAATTGCCACACCGCTTGCCCTATCCTATGGTAGAGGATACTTTATGGTGGCTTGATTAAGTTACCTATAATTAATGCACATTCTAAGAAAACCATCCTTCTTCTTCACAAATAACACCGGTGCACCCCAAGGTGACCTACTAGGCCTTATAAATCAGTAACAAGCCTCTTAACATATCAATTGCACATCCTTGGTCACGAAAGTAAAGTAAACAATAACAAAAGATATATAAAATGGGAAGTGGGACTAAGGGAAGTCTTGAATATAAACAAAGCATAAGATTCAAGCTTACAACACAATAACATCATAGTATCTAACATATACCTCTAAACTTGTAATGGAGCGGTGGCCAAGACACTTTCCGGGCTCACCCTCATAATGTCAAATGTTAAACAAAAGGAGACTTAGAAATAACAAAAGAAAAGTAGATAGTGTCCTCGAACTTGATAACTCACCAAGCTTGTCTTTAAAGTATATCACTAGCCACATGGAGGATGATCAAAAGGAGCTCCAGTCCCTACATGGTGATATCATATAGGTATAAAGTATGCATTAGTACATTTGAATGAACTAAGTATGTAGGATGCAATGCAACAAGAAATAAACAGATGTAGTTAGAATGAGTAATCATAGTCAATAGATAGCATAATCTCAATATGGCATGCATGATTAATGCTTGAAGTAAAATATACTTGTAAATCATTCATCCTACATAGGACATAACACATATGTGGGAAGAGATCTCAACTGACAAAGAATAAGATCAAGCGATCTACAATTTGAAATCCCGATGATTACCCCACATTGGTAAAGAGGTGGTCTACTTGCCAAGGTAAACCATACTTCACCTTTTGGGAGCCCGTCCCATTTTGAGGAAGTAACCCCCCTTATGAAAACCCGCCCATTTTGGGGTGGATTTCATGATAAAGTGCACTAAATGGATCCACTAGTGTAACAAGGGTATAACATAATCCTATGTTGGCACATAGTTTGAGGAAAGGAGTATGGACCCTTGAAGATAGTCCACGCTGACATCCAATTGATCGTTGATAAGTTTAATCCCTTTGAATACTTGAAATAATCATATCTTTAGTAACTTTAATGAACATAGAATCATAACATGACTAGTTCTTAGACATACATGAACTCTAGTGGTGAGCCTAACTTAAAACATGCGAATAGGTCATAATCATACATGAACCCTTGCTTTAACATGAATGGCTCACAAGAGGTAAAATCTTGAAAATAGGGATTAACTTCATATTGCATAATCATAGATAATTTCACGAATTCATAACATACTTGATAACCTATATTCATCATGAATTCACCTTGACTTGTAAAACATATAAATAACTTGAGAATTCTTGACTTGATATTTCATCGAACACTTTGTGGGCACATATGAGAACATGTTTAAATCATGTAAAATGCAAGAGTTTAGATCATGAAATAGTGAAATCAATGCATCTTAAAGTCATGTAAACGAGGCCACCAACATCATGGTAAAACCCCATCATGGGTAACTTGTAAATCATTTTAAAAATTCATAATAGTTCATATATCTCATAGCTTGGATCATGTATAGTCTCGGTAGACAAAGATCAATCTATAGTATAAGTTTAAAATAGATATTTGATCTTAGACGTATTTATATGCCTAATTAGACAATAATGTCCATAAATAGAGTTAATTTGGAGGACAAATTCATAGAGTCAAGGTGTTTAAGTGTCATTGTCTCTTATTTTGCTAATGTAGGGCCAAGTGCGCCTGTTGTTTGTGTTTCTTGAGGAGTTTGCATTGATTGGGAAGTTTAGGGTTAAACCTAGACTCGTTGGAAGAGTACAACTCAGAACTTGGAGAATTTAAATAAGTAGAAGTAACCATGAGACCAAATATCTATGTGGTAGGCCTGGGAATAAGGCTGTGGAAGCTGTAAAATGCATAAAAGGCACAAAACCCAAGGAGGTTCAAGGTCCACATCACAAACCTGTTCAAAATTGTGTAGAATTATCTAGTCAGCAATTTAAGCAAAAATACAGAAAAACAATGGGTCCGCATCGGGAACCTGAGGACCCGATGCGAAAAAGTCAAATTACAAGATCTGTATTTTTTCTCTATCTTAGACTTTAGATTTTAACATTGGTTTTTATGCAAGGAGTACTGTAGAGGCGATGGAGAACTATTATCCACCAAAAATTGGTTAGTCTAATCTTTAGATTTTGATTTTTGATGTTTTCTACTTCATTCATGATGTATTCCACGTCCATGAGTGGCTAAGCTTCCATATTCTGGGGTTGTAGCCATAAACTATGTGTAGTTCTTAACTTTTGACATCTATCAATGGTTTCTTTCGATTATTCCTATGTTATTTATATCTATACTTCAAAGTCGGGCCAAGTAGGGAGTAAAATTGTTGTTCACTCTGGATTCGAGAGATATTGGAGTGGATAGAAGACAATAATATAGGGAGCTTGTTCAATATTAGGAAACCAGGTTGATTCGTGTAAGGGAGACCTGTGACAACTACCCTTACACTTTGCTTAGTTCATATACGGGAAGATAGCTTTAATGCATTTTCATTGGTCTGTCTATCCTCGCTCAACGATGTAGTTAGGCAGTCAATAATGGTAGGCTGACAGAGGCATGCAACCCTATTCAGGTAAATTAAACCCCGTGAATCAATAATCAGGAAACCAGATATTGACAGATATTGTTAATACTAGTCAGAGTCATAAAGGTTACAACCCTGGAATTGCATCTTTAATTGATATCTTGTGTGAAAGTCATCTTAGTTACTAGACAGTTATTTCATTTACAATTTATTTTCCATAAAACAACAATCTTTTTACTAAAAGCACCATAAACGAGATAACCAAGAGAGAGTAGTAATTTCAATCAAATCCCTTGGGTTCAACAACCCGGCTCCTCAATTAGGGCCACTGTATTACTTGTGAGACCGCGTACATTTGCGTATGCTAGGGAAACAACAAGTTTTTGGTGCCATTGCTAGGGATTTGAAATGAATTGGTTCATTATCAAAGTTATCTAGTTTTGTGGTGATCATTACATTTGATCTTAACGCTATTTGTGTGCAGGAATTTGAGCTCTAAACTGGAAGATCAAGACTCTTGTTTTCGTCAATCCAAGGGGAGAGCAGGAATTTTGTTTGAGACACCACCAATTGAGCTAGTGGAGCTGGAGGATCATGAAGAGAACAAGGTTGAAGCTATTGCTGACAATAGAATATGGCAAACAACAATCTACCATAGCCACCAGCTCCTGTAGCTGTACCACTATAGCCATCAAGGCAAATAAGGGATGTGGTAATCCCGTGAACTACAAATATCACAAGCTGCTTCGTCAAGCTTGAGCCTGGTGGCAGGTGGGAGCTCAAGCGGAACATGGTGTAGTTACTACACTCTACTGGGTAGTTCACCGAGCTTCCTCATGAAGATCCACAAGTTCATCTTCAGAACTTTCTTGAGATTGTTGACACTTTCATTCCCACGGGAGTAAGTCATGACTACGTGAGGATGACATTGTTCAACTTTCCACTACTGGGGGAAGCCCGGAGGTGGTTACAAATTGAGCCACCAAACACCATAGCATCATGGTATGATTTGGCCCGAAAGTTTCTCACCAAATTCTTCTCATCGGGCAAGACAACTAGGTTAAGAAGTGAGATCCTGAGCTTCAAGTAGAGGGTTGGGGGTAATCTATATCAGGTGTGGGACAGGTTCAAAACTCTATTGATAAATTGCTACACCATTGCCAAGCTAATGAGGTATTGGTCCACACATTCATTGAAGGGTTGGAACCCAATACCAAGATTCTTCTTCATTCTGCTGTAGGGGGTTAAGTGTTGGAGAAGACGTGTGATGAATTATATGCTCTTCTAAACAGAATTGCTCAGGGAAACCCAGAATGGAATAGAGGATCCAGCAGATCAACAGTGCAGAAACAGGATGGGGTCTTGGAGTTGATGCTATAACCAGCCTGCAGACCCAAATGTCAGCGATGCAGAACATGATGACCACAAACTTCAACAACTTGGCGTTAGGTCTGAACAACAGCAGGTTCCATTGTCAGCAGGTCAGCAGCAAGCCCTCGTGAATATAGTGTAACAACAATTGTCGGGTTGGTGTAATGCATGTGGGGGAGGGGATCTCACAGTCGAATCTTGCGGATCTAATCCTGAGGTAGTAAACTTTGTGGGAAATGTAAATAGAGGAGGCTATCAAGGACTCAGGAATACTTATAACCCGAATTGGAGGAATTACCCAAACTTCTCATGGGGTGGCAATCAACAGAATCATGGTCCACAATAGCAAACACCATAGGGTTGTAATGCTTATTAGAATCAGCCAATCCAACAACCTGCAAGACAGGCTAATATGAACACCGTGACTGATAGTGAGGTGCTGAGGTAGATCTTGACCAATCAGAACAAGCAGGAAGAAGAAATCCAAAGGAACAAACAAGATCTGCTGAACTTAGAAAAGCAATTGGGTCAGTTGTCCACTTCAATAAATTCAAGGACTCAAGGGAGCTTGCCAAATAACACTAATCCCAACCTAAAACAAATAAATGTAGCCAGCACACGAAGGGGAGGCCTTTAACGGAATTGATTCCCAAGAAGAAGAACGGTGAGGGAAAAATGCTATATAGGATATTGAGGTTGGAAATCCCAGCACAACTATTGATGAGGTCACACCATTACCAAAACCTCTTCCTCTGTTTCCGCAAAAACTCAAGAAGAAGGAGGATGATTGTTTTCAGAAATTCATCGGGCTACTGAAACAGGTACAAATTAATTTATCTTTGATTGATATTTTACTGGGGATCCCAAAATAGGCTAAATATGTTAAGGATATCATTTCTAACAAGAACAACTGGGTAGAGTATGAGATTGTGGCATTAACAGAGGCCTGCAACTCCAAGATTCTCAATAGATCACACTTGCTAGCCAAACTAAAAGATCCAGAAAGCTTCACTGTGCAAGTAACTATTGGGAGCCATCTGACTGCTAGGGGCTTGTGTGATTTTGGGGCTATCATAAACCTCATGCCTATATCTCTATTCTTAATGCTGGGGCTTGGAAGGCCGAAGCTGACAACTATTATATTTCAGCTAGCCGATCGGTCAGTAGCAAGGCCGGATGGAGTGATGGAGGATATCTTAGTACAAGTGGGGTCTCTTATCTTCCCCGTGGACTTCACCATCCTAGATTTTGAACCTAACCCTAAGGTCCCATTTATACTCGAGCGCCCATTCTTGGCTGTAGGAGGGGCATTAATTGATGTTGTAGTAGGGAGGCTCACCATGTGAGCCCATGATAATGTAGAAGTGTTTGATGTCTACAAGGCAATGAAGCTGCCAGCTGTGTATGAGGATCTAATAGCTATCACAGTAATAGACACTACAGTTGCTATGAAACAGGTTGAAATTGAAGACCCACTAGCCAGGGTGTTGCTAAATCAAGGGCTAGTGGATGATGCTGAGGCCCGAGAGATTGAAAGTGTGTTGAATGCTCATAATATGAGTATGTTGAAAATGATGAATGAACCCTTAAACAGGGTATTGGGACCATCTCCCGAACCCTCAGTGCAGAAGCTCATACGTTAGAGTTGAAGCAGCTACCATTACATCTCAGGTATGAATTTCTTGGCGAAAATAATACATTACCTGTAATTTTGTCTGCTTCCTTGACTGCAGCCTAGGTAGAAGCGGCTATTGTGGTGTTGAAGAAGAGAAATAGAGCAATATGATGGCAGATGTCTGATATCCATGGCATCAACCTAGCGCTCTGCATGCACAAAATATTCATGGAGGGGGCCATAAGCCGGTGGCCCAACCGCAGAGGAGGCTAAACCCAATCATGAAGGAGGTAGTGAAAAAGGAGGTTTTAAAGTGGTTGGATGCCGGGATCATCTTCCCCATATCAAGAAAACAAGTGGGTAAGCCTGGTACAATGTGTCCCCAAGAAGGTCGGGATGACGGTTGTCACTAAAGAGAAGAACAAGTTGATTCCAACTAGGACGCTGATGGGGTGGCATATCTGCATGGACTATAAGAAACTGAATAATGCCACTAGGAAAGATCTTTAGCCTGTGCCTTTCATTAACCAGATGTTGGATAGACTAGCTGAGTAGGAGTACTATTGCTTTTTGGATGGATACTCAGTGTATTACCAGATCAACATTGCATCCAAAGACCAGGAAAAGACAACTTTCACCTGCCCATACGGGACGTATGCCTTCAAGCTCATGCCCATTGGGTTGTGCAATGCACTAGCCACTTTCCAAAGGTGTATGATGGCAATCTTTCATGATATGTGGAGAACTTTGTAGAGGTGTTTATGGATGATTTCTCTGTCTTTGGGGACTTATTTGAGAGCTGCTTGCAGAATTTGGACAGAGTGCTAGCTAGATACAAGGAGACTAACCTCATTCTTAACTAGGAAAAGTGTCACTTCCTAGTTAAGGAGGGGATAATATTAGGCAACAAAGTTTCCAAGAAGGGGTTGGAAATAGATAGAGCGTGGATAGAGGTGACCGACAAGCTGCCACCACTAGTGTCGGTCAAGGGAGTCAAGAGCTTTTTGGGACATGAGGTGTTCTACCACAGGTTTATTAAAGACTTCTCCAAGATCACGAAGCCGTTATGTGCCTTACTGGAGAAACAGGCATTGTTTCACTTTGATGAATCTTGTTTGCAGGCGTTCGGAAGACTAAAGAAAAAGTTGGTAGAGGCTCTGATCTTGGTAGCACTTGACTGGGGTCTCCCATTCGAGCTAATGTGTGATGCCAGTGATACAGCAGTGGGGGCGGTACTAGGGAAGCACAAAAATAAAGTCTTTCACTCCATATACTATGCCAGTAAGACCTTGGATACAACACAGAGCAACTATACAGTTATTGAGAAGGAAATGCTAGCACTGGTATATGCGTTTGATAAATTCAGAGCGTATTTAGTAGGGACCCAAGTGGTGGTGTTCACAGACCATGCGACAATGAAGGATTTATTCAACAAAAAGGATGCCAAGCCGCGCTTGATCAGATGGATCTTATTACTTTAAGAGTTTGACATCGAGACCAAAGATAGAAAGGGGTGTGAGAGCTAGGTTGCTGATGATCTATCTCGTCTGGAGACTGATGCTCACATAGGTGAGCAACTACAAATCAGAGAAGAGTTTCGGATGAGCAGCTATTAGCCATTGAGGTGGAACAATCACTATGTATGCTGATATTGTGAATTACTTTGTAAGTGGTGTGTTCTCACCTGATGCAACATATCAAAAGAAGAAAAGGCTGGCCCACGATGTAAAGGCATATGTATGGGATGAGCCGTACCTATTCAAGCTGGGAGCTGACCGCATGGTAAGGAGGTGTATTCCAAAAGCAGAGATGCAGTAGATTCTAGAGAGATGCCATGTCTCTCCATATGGGGGCCATCATGGTGGTGACCGGACAATGCATAAGGTATTACAATCTGGTTTCTTTTGGCCCACCCTATTCAAAGATACTGTTCAATTGTCTAGGGCCTATAGGTGCTATATCCTGGAGGCATGAGATGTCCTTAAACAACATTTTGGAAGTGGAGATCTTTGATGTTTGAGGCATAGATTTCATGGGGCCATTCCTACTATCATTCGATTGTCACTATATTTTGGTAGCTGTGGACTACATTTCCAAATGGGTAGAAGTAGCATCCCTTCCAACCAATGTTACGAAGGTGGCGAGCAAGTTCTTCCAAAAGAACATCTTCATATGGTTTGGTTTTCTAAGGGCCATTATCAGTGATGGTAGTACCTATTTTTTAAACCAAACTGTGAAGAACTTGCTAGCAAAGTATGGGATAAGGCTTAAGGTGGCCACAACATACCACCCATAAACCAGCGAGCAGGTTGAGGTTTCCAACAGGGAGGTGAAGCAGATATTGCAAAAGACAGTGAATGCCATCTGAAAAGATTGGACAGAAAAGCTGGATGAAGCATTATGGGTATATTGGACTGCATACAAGACCCCAATCAGGACCTCTCCCTACAAGATGGTGTATGGAAAGGCCTGTTATTTGCCCATAAAGCTTGAGCATCAGGCGTATTGGGTGATTATGAACCTGAATCTTGACCCTGAGCTTGCTGGAAGGAAGAGACTGGAGCAATTGGAGGAATTGGATGAATTCTGGCTCCAATATTATGAGAACGCTAAGCTTTACAAGGAGCGGATGAAGAAGTGGCATGACGACACATAATTAGGAGGAACTTCGAGCCGGGCTAACAGGTATGCTATTTAACTCATGTCTTAAATTGTTTCCAGGGAAATCGAGGTCCAAATGGAGTGGACCATACGTGGTGGTAGCAACCACATCCTATGGTGTGGTAGAGCTAAAGGTCTTGACCACAAACTATACATTTTTGGTGAATGTTCAACGGGTCAAGCACTACTATGGTGTGGACGCAAATCAAACTGTGGAGGCCATTGAGTTGGCCAAAGATGAATGAGCATAGCATGCGTCATGTCGCGACGTTAAATTAGGCACTGCATGAGAGACAACTTGTAGTGAGGTAACATAGTTGTGTTTGGTTCCTTTCTTTATTTATTTTTTTAAAAAAAAAGGTGTCTCGTGAAAAATTAAGAAAAATTTGCACAAGTATAGGTCCGCGATGCCTCCGGGTCGTGGATCCTACACAATTTGGGAGTAAATTTTTCTGTCCCCAATTCTCTACTATCCATAGGGAATTTCTTATGTTTTCTTGGTCTAGTACATTATTTTTAGTGTTTGAAGCATGTCCAGGTGTTCAGGAAATCTTTCGGGGCTCGTAGGCAAAAAATTAAAACTTAATTGTTTCTCAAAATAGTAAGCATACGCGATGGTTCTGCGACGCGGACCCATCATGAATGCCTATTGTTTTTGCACCCAGGAAAAAATTTAATAAGTGTAGGTCCACATTGATTCCACATTGCAGAGCAATCGCGGATGCACACTGTTTCTGCGCCCAGGTAAGTGAAATTCTTTAAGTGTCTCTTCGTGTTACCTTTGCGTTATGGAGCTGACACGAAGGCTTACTGTTTCTGCATCCACAAATAAATTACTTTAAGTACAGGTCTGCATTCACTCTATGGCATGTAGGGAACGCAGTAATGTATTATATTTTTTGGATTGCAGACGTGGCCCACCCCTTTAACTCCCCTAAACAGTTTTTTCTTTTTCTTTCTTACCGTTTTATTACGTACCCCCATCCCCAACCCTATTTGTACATATTTTCTCTCTTTGTCTTCCCTCTTTCTCCCTAAAATTCAAACCCATTTGCATTGCACACCCCTTAGGTCACGACTTGCAGAGCACATCACACTCTCTACAAGCAAGGTAAGTTCTCTTAACTTCAATTTCAAGTGATTTCAAGTGCGTAATGGCAGAACTTTTTCCATAGTTATGTGAAATGGCAAATGGGTGAATTTGTTTTTCTCCTTGTTCTCTGGTGGTTGACACATGTGGGTGGGTATGGTGTGAGATTAATTGTTCATGGGGATAATTTTGGTGTAAGATTTTGTAGGGTGAAAACCCTGGGTCGAATTTGCACCCAAAATTAGGGGAAAGGTTTGGGGGGCTATGTGTTCTTCCCCATGCCTTATGTTCAAATGGTTGTTTGTATGTTGGTTTGTGTCAATTATTCGAGTATGGGGTTGAATTCGTACATTGTGATGAGGGGTTGTTCTTGTAAATGTCGAAATATGGGATGATTGGGGGGTATTTGAGGGATTATGTTCTCGTGATGGGCAATAAGGGGTGTTTTACACCAAAAATTACTAGTTTTCATGTTGAGATTTGCATACATTATTTTGGGGGAAGGTGAATTGATATCCATTCATGTATGCTTGCTCATGTTCTTCCAATGCTTTTAGGCTTGACTTTTTGCATATATATGGATTTTTGTCATAGTTTAAGTGTGTGGTTCAATGCATCACCTTGGGGGGTTGACTGGGCTGTTAGAATCATGTGGGAGGTGTTGAAGTTGCGAAGATATGTATCCCGTATGACTTGGGGAAGTCTGAGTACCCTTGCCACATGGGCATGAGTTTAAGTGTGGGGTCCTAGATTGTGAGTTAAGTACTAATTCTGCACTTGTGTTTTGCAGGTATTATATCTTCAAATGCACGTCGAGATGGTCAGTCAAGCAGGCCAAGGGCCACCAACACCAGGAAACGGCCATGAGATGTCCCGATCCCGGAAGTGCCCAAAGATACTAAGAGGTGTCATCATCCTCAATAAGGGGCCAATGCTGTGAACAGAGAGGGAAGGTGGTGGTATCAGCCTCATGATGAGACAAAGTACTACCCCGAGTAACCCTAAATCCTGAACCGCTGCAACTAATTAAGTTTGGGGTTCTTGTTCCAACTACCTTTGCCACGTATTCTGAGCTTGGTCAGGGAATTCTATGCTAATATGAGCGAAGAACCGAGGTCCCAATATGTGATTGTGCGAGGATTGGAGGTTAAATTCTCACCACTGGCTATTAACTAGATCTTAGGCACCCCAAAAGATGTCCCCATGTTAGTGTTCCAGGAGCTATCCAATGGCCCACCCTTCCAAGACATTCGACACACTATTGCAAGGTGGCGGTCTATGGATAAGTGGGTCAAACATGCAGAGCGGGGCTATCACCTCTCATTTTCATTGGCTCACATGGCTAAGTCAATATAGTGATGCACTTCTTCTTGGAAAAACTTCACAAATGTAACAAGAGATAGAGTGTGCCTCACTTATGCAATCATGATGGCCATGCAGCTGAACTATGGGGTGATATTTCGGATAGCTATGAGGAAGGCCAAGACCCATAAGGTTCGCAGGTATGCTTTTGAGGGCCTCATAACTACTTTGTTGTCATGATGTAGGGGTTCTTGAGGAGGAGACCGACTACTACCCGGTCATCCAAGCTCCCCCTTTGTTGCCACTCACATTAAAGGGCCGAATGTGACCTTGGGCCTAGTCTTGACCTCGACAGAGAGGGCTTACCGGGACGAGTTGATTGCGGGCCGCATGTACTGACTAGAGATACTACGACAAAAAAATGGTGGCATGGTACACTCAAGGGAAAGGGGAGAAGGGGAACAACAATGTGGTTCTATAGGAGGATTTTAAGGCGACTTTCCTCAACCAGTTCTGTTCTCTTAAGCTCAGGGAGGCCAAAATGGTGGAGTTCATGAATTTGAAGCAAAGATCTATGAGTGTGAGAGATTATACCCTCAAGTTCAATCTAATCTCAAAATATGCTCCACACTTGGTGGCCGACCCAAGGGCTAGAATGAACAAGTTCGTGATAGGTGTATCAGACTTGGTGAGTGAGGAGTGCCGATCCACTATGTTGATTAGTGACATGGACTTGTCCCGCTAAATGGAGGAGGAAGTTGAGGAAGAGAAGTGTTCATGAGGCCAAGAGGGCCCCTTTTGAGGGTAAGTTCCAAAGCCGCAAAGGTAGCCGATTTTATCAAGCCAAGGGTCTTCTTATGCTTCTCATAGGGGGTTTGCCAATGACATCCCAAGGGCGCAAGTTGATAGTGGTGTGGGTCCTAATGATGTGTGTCAAAGATGTGGTAGGGGTCACAGTGGCTCATGCTTGAGGAATAATAATACTTGTTATGGTTGTGGGGAGGTGGATCATAAGGTGATGAATTGCCCTCGAAATAAGAACAAGGGTAAGGATGTTCCTCTTAAGGCTGGGTGTTAATGCGGTTCCTTTAGGTAGAGGAGGCCAACAGGTTGTGCCATATGGCATAATCGATTTTATGCTCTTTAAGGGAGGCAAGGGGTTGATGATGTTCCTGATGTTTTCACCGGTATCTTAAAAGTATTTGATTTTGATGTATATGTATTGATAGTCTCGACTGCCACTCTTTCTTTTGTTACTCCTCTTATTGCCAAAAAGTTTCATGTTGAGCCCGAATTGTTATGTGAGTCTTATGATGTGTCCATTACTATTGGTGCATCTATTGTTACTTAAAAGGTTTATAGAACTTGTCCCATTTGCATCTTGCATAAAATATTGACTTGTGATCTTGGTAAGTTGGATATGGTTGATTTTGATGTTATTCTTGGGATGGATTAGTTGCATGCATATTATGCCTCTATTGATTATAGAACCCGTAGGGTCAAATTTCAATTCCCAAATGGACCCGTCCTTGAGTGGGAGAGTCATGATGTGGTGGTTAAGGGTAGGTTTATATCCTGCATTAAAGCCCAAAAATTGATCTCTAAGGGGTGTCTCTATCATCTTGTGAGGGTTAGGGATATTGAGTCCAAAGTCCTCCCTGCAAAATCGGTTCTGGTGGTAAGTGAGTTCCTTGATGTCTTTCAAAGTGACCTTCCCGGTGTTCCTCTTGAAAGGGAAATAGACTTGGTATATACCTCCTTCCTGATGCTCAACCCATTTCTATTCCCCTTACCATATGGCCTCAACAAAGTTAAAGGAGTTGAAGGTGCAATTGAGGGATTTGTTAGAGAAGGGTTTTATTAGGCCTAGACGATCACCTTGGGGTGCACTGATGTTGTTTATAAAGAAGAAGGATGGGTCACTTAGAATGTGTATTCACTACTGACAACTTAATAGGGTTACCCTCAAGAATAAGTATCCTCTCCCAAGGATTGATGATTTGTTTGACCAACTTGAAGGGGCTAGTCACTTCTCTAAAATTGATCATCGATCCGGGTATCATCAAATGAAGGTAAGGGAGTGTGACATTCCCAAGACGGTCTTCTACACTATATATAGATATTATGAATTTGTCGTTATGTCTTTTGGGTAGACCAATGTACCGACTATCTTCTTGGATTATGAATAGGGTATTCAAACCCTATCTTGATTTATTTGTGGTGGTTTTCATTGATGATACTTTGATCTATTCTCATAGTGAAGAGGAGCATGTAGCTCATTTAAGGGTAGTGCTACAAAGATTGAGGGAAGAGAAGTTGTATGCTAAATATGAAACATGTGAATTTTGGTTGAAGGAGGTTGCCTTTCTAGGTTATGTGGTATCGGGGGATGGTATTAAAGTGGATCCTAAAAAGACATGTGATTAGAAATTGGCCTAGACCATTGACCCCATCGGACATTAGAAGTTTCTTAGGCTTAGCAGGTTACTATCAGACGGTTGTGAATGGGTTCTCTTCTATTACTTCCCCATGACTAAATTGACTTAAAAGAAGGATGAGTTTTTGTGGACCGATGAGTGTGAAAGGAGTTTCCAAACATTAAAAGATAAGCTTGTGTACGCTCCCATATTGTCACTACCAAAAGGACTAGAAGGATTTGTTGTGTATTGTGATACTTCTAGAGTCGGTTTGGGTTATTTTTTAATTGAAAATAGTAAGGTGATAGCCTATGCTTCTAGGCAACTCAAAGTGCATGAAAATAATTATCCTACTCATGATCTTGAATTGGCCGCCATGGTTTTTGATTTGAAAATTTGGCATCATTATTTGTATGGGGTGCATGTTGATGTGTTCACCGATCATAAGAGTCTCCAATATGTGTTCACTCAAAATGATCTCAACTTGAGACAACAAAGGTGGTTAGAACTTCTTAAGGATTATGACATGAGTGTTTAAATCATCCCGATAAGGCTAATATTGTGGCGGATGCTTTGAGTAGGGTGTCTATGTATAGCCTAGCTCATATTGATGGTAGGGGCAAAGAGGTGGCTAGGTAGGTTCATCGGTTTGCTAGATCGGGGGTTAGGTTGGAAGAGATGGATAATGGTGGTATTATGGTTCTTGATGGCTCAAAATCTTTCTTGGTTGATAAGGTAAAAGCAAAGCAAGATCTTGATCCCTCCTTGTTAGAATTGAAGGCCTAGGTGAGAGAGGACAATGTGGAGGTTTTCTCCCTACAGGGAGATGGTGCCCTTAGGTACCAAGGTATGTTGTGTGTTCCTTGTGTTAATGACTTGAGAGATAAGATACTTGATCAGGCTCATAATTCTTCCTATTCTATTCACCCAGTTCTACCAAGATGTATAGAGATTTGAGGGATGAGTTTTGGTGGGGAGGTATAAAGAAAGACATTGACAAATTTGTATCCGGTTGTCATAATAGCCAACATGTCAATGCCGAGCATCAAAGGCCGGGTGGCCTAACCCAAGATATAGAGATTCCTACTTGGAAGTGGGAGGAAATTAACATGGATTTTTTGGTTGGGTTACCTAAGACTAGAAAGGGTTTTGATTCTATTTGGATTGTGGTTGATAGAATGACAAAGTCAGCTCATCTCCTACCGATTAAGTCTACTTATGGGGCTGAAGACTATGCTAAATAGTAAATTCATGAGTTTATAAGATTTCATCGGGTGCCCTTGTCCATCATATCGGATTGTGGTGCTATTTTCACTTCACACTTTTAGAGGTCCTTCCAAAGGGGTCTTAGGACCAAGGTAAAGCTTAGTACGATATTCCACCCTCAAACGGATGGCCAAGCTAAAAGAACTATCCAAACTCTTGAGGATATGCTTAGGGTTTGTATTTTGGAGTTTAAGGGTAGTTGAGATGATCATCTTTCATTTATTGAGTTTGCTTATAACAATAGCTATCATTCTTGCATTGGTATGGCTCCTTTTGAGGCCCTCTATGGTAGATGTTGTTGATCACTGGTTGGGTAGTTTGAAGTCGGATAAATGACTTTATTAGGTCCGGATCTGGTTATGGAGGCTCTGGAGAAAGTAAGGTTGATTAGAGAAAGGTTGAAAATAGCCGAAAGTAGTCAAAAGTCCCATGCCGATGTAAGGATAAGAGAGCTTGAATTTAAAATTGTTGAATTGGGTCTATTTGAAGGTGTCACCCATGAAGGGTGTGGTTTATTTTGGTAAGAAGGGTAAATTAAGTCCAAGATTTATGGGTCCTTATAGGGTGTTGAGGAGGATTGGTAAGGTGGCCTACGAGTTAGAGTTTCCTAGTGAAATAGACTTGGTTTATCCAGTTTTTCATGTATCCATGTTGAGGAAATGTGTGAGTGATCTGAATGCTATTGTCCCATTGAATGTTGTGGGTGTTGTTGAAGAAAACTTGACTTATGAGGAGGTTCCAATAGAGATCTTGGATAGACAAGTGGAGAGGTTGAGGAACAAGGATGTGGCTTCCGTTGAGGTCCTTTGGAGGAATTAATAAATCGAAAATGCTACATGGGAGGCCGAAACGGACATGCAAAAATGATATCCCTATCTCTTCCATCCCACTCAAGCCTAAAGTTCTAATTATAAGTGTTCTATGTGATTTCATGTCTCATGTATCAGCCTTATATGTCATATGTATGCATTCATGTTTACATTGACAAAGTTCATAGTGATTTTAACACTTTTGTTGAGATTTTTGAAAATGATGTTTATGTGTATTGTTGCATTCTTGTTGGCACTGATTTCTTCATTATTACTGTTCTCATGTATGCTTCTTTGACATTCAGGTATGAATGTTCCCAAGGGGGAGACATTGAAACGATCCTAAAATGTCCCTGAAAATATGCCTCGAAAGTGCCCAGAATCGTAATTTACATATATCTCAAAATCCATGCATGATATCAAAAATTTGACTTCATATTCTTGATCAAGGAAAAAATTGAGTGGGAAATAGGTCTAACCTCAATTTTAGGGAAACCGTAGTGAAATTTGATTTTTCCAAGTTTGCGCAAAACTATGGCTTTCCAAGATGGTACCGTGACGCGCATTTGTCGCGGACCAGTGCAAAATTTGCCTCCGCGATAGGTCAGTATCATGGACCAGACACGGACCTGTGCATTTTGTTGCCAGTGATTTTTATCTTGGTCTAAGGCTTTTGGGTCTTGGGCCTAAGTCTTCCCATGTGTGAAAATACTTATACTTAGCCATATTTCATCTTCATATCATCCAAGACATTTCCCAATACACTTCAAACCCTTAGACTAATATTTCGCTCAAAATTCAACTGTCCAAATATCTTCTAGATCTTAAGGAATTTATCCAAGCTTCAAGCCTCCATTCAAATCTTCTTCAAGGAATTGTCCAAAGTCAAGGTATCTGGGTTTCAACCATTGGGTCCTTTCACCCATGGTGCCCAAGCTTCATTTTTACCTAAATCTTATATTTCTAAGTTGATTTACTTATGGGTTTTACTTACTATGAATTTGACTATGAACTATGTTGGGGTTTTGTAAAAGTGTGATTGTTTAAGCATGTTTTTAGCTGTGAATCTTGGTTCTATCTTGAGATTTGATGAAGGGTTTTGATGTATATTGCGTGATGGTATTACCATGTATTAGTGGGTGGTTTTACATTGGATTTCCTTGCAGGATTTCACTCTTGAGTTGCATGGTTCTACACTAGCATTACACACTCGCCAAGTGTTTGATAAAATGTCTAGTTATGGATTCTTGAGTTGTTGAAGATCTACAACATGACTTACAATTTGAATGACTTTATGATGATGAAAGGAATATATATATGTGTCATTTTTATCTATAGTGTTGTGTGTCGACCAAGCCTCGCTCAGGGGTTGTAGGCCCGGATAACCATATTGAGGGGTTGGTACCTCAATTGCCTTGCTCAGGAAGGTAGTAGGCCCGAGTAACCATATTGAGGGGTTGGTACCTTGATTGCCTCGCTTAGTAGGTAGAAGGCCTATGCTACCATGATTGGGGGGTATGTATCTCAATAACCACATTGAGGGGTTTGTACCTCGATTGCCTCGCTCGGGAGGTAGTAGGCCTGTGCTACCATGTTAGGGGGTATGTGCCTCAATAACCACGCTGAGGGATTTGTGCCTCAATCGCCTTTCCAAGAGAGTGGTAGGCATTGGATATTCTATATTGATAGTCACTTATTACACATGTATTATGTTCTATGTAAGCATGATTTACTCTAAGCATCATCCATGCATTCCATATTACTATATGCTTATTCATTACGTATGTTTATGTATTTCGATCATGTTGCTTACCTCTTGTTGCATTGCATCCTATATACTTAGTACATTTAAACGTACTAACACATACTCTATGCCTACATGATGGTACCATGTAAGAATCGGAGCCCCGCTTGATCATCCTCCTCCTCCACATGGCTAGTATGATCTCTCTCAAGCCAGTTGATGAGTCCTCAACTCGAAGGACGATATATTTTTCTTTTATGTTATGGTGAGACTCTCTTTCTTTTATTTGTATGCCTTGACTATGAGGGTGAGCCTAGTTGCTTCTCTTGGCTCCCACTAAATTCTACGTGTAGAGGTATTGATAGATAAGTTATATAATGATGCTATGAGATTGCCTCTCTCTTGGAGCTTTAATGTTTTATGATATGGAAAAGTTCTCTTAGTCCCTTATCCTTACTTTATACTCTTGTTGGTTTTTTTATTACTTCTGCTGCCAATGATGTGTAATGATATGTTAAAAGGATTGGTTGAGGTCCCTTCGGGTTACCCATAGGTCGTGTCACGTCTAGGCCCTAGGCTTGGGTCGTGACATTCTGTCTAATCAGATTCTAGGCACTACCCTTCTGTCTAATCAAATTCTAGGTACTCACATTCAAAACACCTAGAGGATAAGGCGTCCACCAAGGTTTTGTTGGGATATGCTATTAACCATGTATTTATGTTATAGTATTTTATTTTAATTCCTTGTAAAGACTTTGTATATTATTTTATTTATTATAATAAAAGTCTTTATTTGAATATTTCATTATGTATACATGTGTGTCCATATCTTATATAGTAGACGATGTTGTGTATGGAGAAATTTAGCTCTTATGCAGAAGATTAAAATTGTCAGTTTATATAAGTTAAAATTAAATGTTCACGGTCAAAGATAAGGAAGGATGAACATCTAGGTGATTGTAGACAAGATTAAATATGATTTGTTCTAAATTATGGGAATGGTTAAATTCTTACTTCTTGTGCTAATACATTTTGTATGTATTGAATGGACCAATTGGAGAATTTTTTTTTATGTTCTGAATATTTATAAAAAAATTCTCTAGTCCATTGCATATACTTATACTCTTAATCTTGATATAATTATTATGAGCTATGTGATTTGATATATTATTTTAATTCATTAAAAGATGAGATTTTTTGATGAGTCAATAAATTCCTAGTGGGTTGGATAGTTACAAATAACATTAGTAAAATAATTATTAGCTAATAGAACTGTGTCTCGATCTCGAGTTGAAGGTATCCTTTTATGGCTGCTTAAGAGTTTTCAGGTGAAACCCTGCAGGTGGATTTTATGTCCGTCACATGAAATAAATGAAGTACAAAAGATAAGGAATTAATTTAGTCAATAAATTAATTTCTTTTCAGAAGATCTAATTTAATTGATTGGTGTCGGCAATTCTAACACGGGAGGTTAAATAAGATGCAATGGTAGATTTCAAAATTAATATTAAGGAGTGCAGTTACATATTTTTAGTGGAATGATATGTAATTTTTTATGATATGATTAATTCATTGTTTTGAGAATTATTATCGTAAATGGAAGCTTCAGTAAAATATATCTTCAGCCCTTACTATGCCTAATTAATTAGCCAGTTTTGAGAAAAATTTTTCTGAAAAAAAATCAATGGGTTTCAATGTACATTAAAACACTGATTTGAAAATATTCCAAATTAAATAAAGGACCAAAACATTTTTTGGAAAGAAAAATAAGTGAATTTTATTTTTTACAAAGGGTCAAAAACATTTTTTGTTTTAAGGGGGTATTTGAAACGCGCGAAAAAGTGCCCAAAAATGTGTCTCAGAAATGCCTATATTTGTAATTTTAATATATCTCAAAATTCGTGCGTGATATAGAAAATTTGACTTTATATTTTTGTTCAGTGGGTATAATTGAGTGAAACAAGGATATAACCCAATTTTTAGAAGATCCATAGCGAAAAACAAATTTAGCAAAAATTTCATTTCCAAAGAGGGTGCGTGTTTACTCCGCGACGTAGAGCTATCACGAAGATGTGTAATTTGCTGACAGTTTTTCTGTTTTGTTCCAAGGCTTTGGGTTCATGGGCCTAAGCCTTCCTATGTGTAAAAACACCTATACTTAGTCATTTTTCAGCCACATATCATTCAAGACATTCCCTAAGAGTTGAAAGTTTAAAGAGTCTACATACATGAATTCTTGATGGGTTTTCTTGGAAATTTTACTAATTACATGTATTTTCTTATGTTGATGGCCATCATAAACTTATTTTCTTGAATTGAATGTTTTCCAAGAGATATTGCGTAAACCAACATGATAATTTTGAAAGCATGCATGATAGAACCTAAGGATTACATCTAGAGTCTTGATTTGAGAATGTCGATTGTGATGTGAGAAAGATGATGAATTGATAGAGTTTGATAGTCCTGTGAGTCCCTATAAATGAACTCCACTGATTTGTCTATTTAATTATTCTCTAAACATTGTTCTAAGCCTTGACCTATTGATTGAGATGTTGATTGATGAGATGATTAGAGTTTTTGCGAGACTGATTGATAGATAGTGCCTCTACAAGGCTAATTGAGATGATTTGATTGAGATAGTTTGATTGGGATGGATTGTCTTATGAGCATTGAGTTATGGAAGGAGTATTGAGCCGATAATCCAACTCGCACTCGTCAAACTACATAGCCAACATAGGTGAGGATTAGAACCATCACATTACATTGTGGTTCCCTCTTAAGAGAGTCCCTAAAACAATAAAAGACTTGTTGATTGAAGTTTCCCCTAGTGGATTCCATTCGTTCTCTACCTGGTGTATGCAACAATGGCGGCTTTTTGTACAATCACCGGCTCATAAGTGAATATTGTCATATAAGAGAAACTCCTAGAATGTTCTTACCTTGAATAGTATCAGTCAAGATGAGATGTGATAAGATGAGTTGAGTAGAGTTCCTTTGAGATGGTCCTGACTTGCTCGATGAGGTTTGATTGGTCGATGAGTCACTTATCTATTCCTTATTCTTGGTTTAGATAGATATTTGGCATTTTGATTGTTGATTGTTCTGAGTTAATATTGTTCCATATTATTCTACCTGATTCTATTTCATTCAGTTATTTGACATACCTACTTTCCATATATTGATGCCACTCGGTGCTGTATCATTTGATGATGCAGATATGGGGATTAGAAATCTTCAACAGATGTATCGTTGAGGATCTAAGTCGTTCAGCTGATTGGTGAGCCTCCCTTACTTCGAAGGATTCATTATCTTTATTGCATCTTGCTTTAGAGTTAGACTTGATTAACTTTATTTTGATTGAGAGAGCCATTGGTCTGTCATTGGCACCACTTAATAGTGATAGAGACTTCATATACTAGAGTCGAATGTTGAATATTAAGATTTTGATCTAGTTCTTTCTACTAACCTTCTTCTGTTATCATACTTTTGAGACTAGATGATAAGATATGCCCATTTTCTTTTCTTTTGTCTTCCACTGATTAGTAGAATGGATGATTGGATGAAGGTGATGAGGCCAAGTGATTCGCTTAGGTCTGACAATAGTCTTTGTGTGCCGACGACATCTTGGGTCCCCTCCAAGGGCATGTTAAATGTGGTATCAGAGCACGAGTTTAAGTGTCCTAGGGAGTCTATCAAGCCGTATCTAGTAGAGTCTTGTTTACGGGTGTTTTGTCGACGACACTTTATAAGCGAGAGGCTATAGGACATTAGGAATTGTTTCACTTCTTTCATGTTTTAAATCATGCGATAGAGTTATGCTCTATGAAAGATTCTCTTCTAGTTCATGCTTTGCGCGTTGTAGAGTTATGATCATACCTTCTAGATGAGCCGTCAAAGGTAGATGTCCCGCCAAACAGAATGTTAACTTACCTGAGCCTGAAGGACATGAGGAGCTTGTGGAACCAGCTGTCCTGGTTGAGCAGCCCCCACAAGATAAGGTCTCCAATGCTGAGCTATGCCTGGCTATTCCAACTCTAGCCCAAGTTGTTATAGCAACTGCTGCAAGAAAAGAAGCGAGTAGACAGGATGCACAGGACACATCCAGAGTCGGGGAATTCTTGAGGATGAATTATCCTGAGTTCACAGGGTCTGCATCCACTGAGGATCTAGAGAACTCTGTGGAGAAGCTCCAAAACTTGTTCCAAGTGATGCATGTAGCCGATGCTGACAGAGTGGAACTAGCTTCTTACCAACTCAAGGGTATGGCCAGACTTTGGTTCGACCAATGGAAGAAGGGTAGAGGAGAGGATGCCCCGGTGCTGACTTGAGATGTGTTTGAGAAAGCTTTCTTAGGGCGCTTCTTCCAAACGAAGAGTGGCTAAGGTAAGAGAGTTCTTGACCTTGAAATAGGGCTCTATGTCTGTGCAGGAGTATGGGCTGAAGTTTACACAACTGTCTTGATATGCTCTGGACATGGTTGTTGATATGAGGCGAAGGATGGGAATGTATGTGGATGGGCTGAACAAAAGGCCAAAGATGGGAGGGGAGTAATTCTTATGAGTGATATGGATATTGGGATATTGATGACCTTTGTGCAATAGGCTAATGAAGAGAGACAACATGTTAGAGAGGAGTTCAAAAGTAAGAAAGCTAAAACATCCATCCATAAGGTTAGAAAAAGGGGGAATGGTATCAAGTTTCTGATGGTGCCAACACCATCATCTACTAGTGCACCAGCGCCCAGAATCAGGAATGCTCAGAGGTTCAAGAATGTTGGAGCCTATGGATCTCAGTCATAAGATCAAGGTTCACTGGGTAAACCAGCATGTGGTACGTCTGGAAAATTGCACTTGGGGAAATGCCGAGAGGGGAGTAATGTATGCTACAAGTATGACCAAGCAGGTCACTATTAGAGAGAGTGTCCAAAGTGGGCTGACTGAATTCAATATACTGCACCAACCCCGCCAACTAGAGGAAACCAGAGAGGCACCACGTTAGGCGCAAGCGGCGCTACAAACTGTTTGTATGCCATGGATAGTGGACATGGTCAGGAGAACTCTGCAGATGTTGTGATGGGTATGATTCGAGTCTTTTCTCTTGATTGTTATGTATTGATGGATCCTAGTATCCATTATCCTTTGTATCTCCTTATATGTCTAGTAGATTTTGTAGGACCTCTAAGAGTCTTCTTGAACCCTTTGATGTTTCTACTCCAGTGGGTGAGTCTATTCAAGCTGAGAGATTCTATAGAGCTTGTGTAGAGTCCATCCATCATAGGGACACTATCATTGATTTGGTTGAGTTAGAGATGACTGATTTTGATGTGATCCTTGGAATTGATTGGCTTCATGCCTGTTACATTACCGTTGATTGTAGATCTCGAACCATTAAGTTTCAGTTTTCGAATGAACAGGTTCTAGAGTGGAAGGGTGATTCTATTGCACCTACAAGAACTTTTATCTCATAACGTAGGGCTAGAAAGATGATTTCCAAAAGGTTGTATCTATCACCTCGTGTGAGTTAAATCTAATGATGTTGAGTCTCCTACTCTTGAGTCGGTCTCGATTGTGAATAAGTTTCCTGAAGTGTTTCCTGAGTATCTACTTGGAGTCCTTCCTAATACGGAGATTGAATTTGGCATTGATGTTCTTCCTGATTCCCAACCTATCTCAATTCCACCTTATAGACTGAGTTGAAAGAGTTGAAAGAATAATTGAAAGATTTGTTAGAGAAGGGCTTCATAAGGCCGAGTGTTTCTCCTTGGGGTGCCTCTGTCCTATTTATGCGAAGAAAGATGGGTCTCTTAGAATGTGCATTAACTACAGGCAACTGATTAAGGTCACAGTAAAGAATAAATATCCTCTCCTAAGGATAGATGATTTATTTGACCAAATTAGGGTGCCTCTTGTTTCTCAAAGATAAACCTCACATCTGGCCACCATCAGTTGAAAGTGAAGGAATGCGATATTCCAAAGACAACCTTTAGGATAAGATATGGCCATTTTGAGTTCCTAGTCATCTCTTTTTGGTTGATAAATGCACCTGCAGCCTTCATAGACTTGATGAATAGGGTATTCAGACAATATCTTGATATGTTTGTGATTGTGTTCATCGATGACATTTTGGTGTATTCAAAAGATGAGGAGGAACATGCTATTCACCTCAGAGTTGTCCTCTAAGCACTTAAAGGCCATGAGTTGTATGAAAAAATTCTCAAAATGTGAATTATGTCTTAAGTCAGTGGCTTTCCTACGCCATGTCGTCTCTGGTGATGGTATTTGAGTGGATGCTCAAAAGATAGAAGCGGTTAAAAACTAGCCTAGACCGACATCTTCGACTAACATAAGAAGTTTCTTGGGATTGACAGACTCTACCACTTATTTGTTGATAAATTCTCTTCCTTATCCGCATGATTGACTATATTGACTCAGAAAATGGTCAAGTTTCAGTGGTCCAACGAATGTGAGAAGACTTTCCAAGAGTTAAAGAATAGACTGACTACTGCACTAGTTCTAACCTTGGCCGATGGGATGAAAGATTTTTTAATCTATTGTGATGCCTCGAGAGTTGGATTGGGATGTGTGCTGAGGCAGAGAGGGAAAGTGACAGCCTATTCTTCTAGAAAACTTAAGATTCATGAGAGGGACTATCCGACCCATGATCTTAAGTTGGCAGCGGTGGTGTTTGCACTTAAAATTTGGCACCACTACTTGTATGGAGTACATGTAGATGTGTTCACCAACCACAAAAGCTTGCAGTACGTCCTCATTTAGAAAGAGCTCAACCTACGATAGAGGAGATTGTTGGAGTTGCTCAAGGATTATGACATGAGCATTCTCTACCATCTAGGTAAGCTAGCATTGTTACTGATGCTCTTAGCAGGGTGTCAATGGGTAGCACTGATGATGGTCACACTCCAATAAGCGGTCGCTATTAGTAATTAACCTAACCGAGGTTATGGTCAAATTCACAAGGAATATAGGGCTTGACTATAAGATTTCACTGTTAATCATTCCTACTATCTATAACTACAATCTCTAGATGAGGGGGGAGGGGTTATTATGCTTCAAAGACACTAAAAATGAACACTAATTAAAATTCGAGAAAATACTCAATTTTGGGGGAAACTCGGGAATTGTGTTCCCCATGGCTCATTGACTCAATTACCCTCGGTAACATAACTTTGATCGGTGAATTGCATGCAGGACGGTAACTTAGGTTCTTCCAACCCTCATGTGAAGGTGAAGGTCGAATTGCACCATGGAGCTTGGTCGACCACCATAGAGTGCCAACTTACCATTACCTATTGTCCCAGTCAACCTCTCTTTGGTTAGGTTTGGTCGATTAGACGGGAAAACATCAACCAAATCCTATCATCTACTTCCCTTTTCCTATTCTTCACTACCTTGGTCAGGATCGTGATGGTAGGCAGGGTTTGGTGTTGGCCACCACCAAACAACATTAATCATTAAGGGGAATAAACAATACATGCAAAACACCAATCATAGACATGTACAAAACCTAGGTCATCTTAAGTCAACTACCCATAGTTCCCAAAACCCCAAGTTGTGGGTGTTTAGCTACTCATGGCTAAGATAAAACACACTAAAATGCATATAATAGTCATAGTTGAAAGTTTCACAAATAACAATGGAGAAGATAAGCACCACAATTTGCAAACCCACAAGCTTGATTGATTCAACAATGAGTACAAAGCAAGATTTGCAATCCCCAAAATGGGTTTCCCAATGAGAACAAGAATCTCCTCTAAAAACCTATAAAAAGCTTCAAAATATATTCGAGAAATGTCTACTGTTTTACCTCCTTTCAAAACCCTAACTTAAACTATTTATAGTATTAACAAAAGAACCCTAGGAATTATGCAGAAAAGACAACTGGCATCTGATAAATTTCACAGTTACGACTCGTAGGTTGGCCTACGAGTCGTAGTTGGGGTCTCTATCAGGTTCTTGGCATCTTGGACTGAACTAGTACGACCCATAGGTATGAGTCGTTACTCGAGCTATGACTTGTATCTTGGTCTCGCAGTATTGGTCTTCAATTTTTGGTCCAATATTTTGGCTCTCTGATTCTTGCTATGTGTCCACCTATACGAGTCATAGTATGTCTTACGACTGGTAGGCTTGGGTCGTAGGGTTGACCTTCACTTGGTAGATTTCTGATTTTTTTGTCTCTGATTCATGCTACAACATAACCAATGACTTGTAGGAAGGCTTGTATGGACTATGCTTCAGCTAAATCTGCAACATTTCTTCAAAATCATGCCAACCTAACTTTTTTCTGCAAGATTGACACAAGAACACATCAAAACACTAAAAAGTCGCTTTAAGAACTCACAAAATCCCTTGTTTTAGGCATCAAATATGTTGTAATTTGACAACGCATCAACACCCTCAACTTAGAAGTGTTGCTTGTCCTCAAGTGACGACTCTATCTATGCAGACAAAGAGAAATACATAGCAACTATATTAAGGGCATATACAACAGCTCATTTGATTCAGGTACCCAGCTACTATTTTCAAAATAGGGTTTCCAAGTTATGGAGCAAACCAGAACATCATGAAAGACCTAACAATCCCACTTTGACAAGTTACGGAGCATCAACCATCCACAATCACCGATATAGTCATATGCTACTCAAGTAGTGCAAATGCCCTCACTAGAAAGAAGTCCCTTATATTCACTCAAGAACATTCAGTAAGCAGGGACTGAGGAAACATTATCAGTCTCACAGTTGAAATCTATGCACCATGACTAACACCATAAGCTTGCCCTTACATTCATTTTTCTGGCTTGGTGATAAACTGGAGTTGGATCACTTTAGGACTTAAAGGCATGTAACATAGGCTCAAGGTGCTTTGGTGCGGCATTTTGGGCAAGTAGTGACTACCAAAACTTTTTGCTTTCATAATCCAACCCCTTTTTCATCAATCCCTCCTTGTTCACTTGCTTTGAGCTTTTCTCGAGTGCTTTCTTTCTCTTTTTAGCTGTGCCTTAATTTCAAACTCATTTTTGCTACTATTTTTTCTCAACTAAAGGCACTCTTCTTCTTTTTCTTCACTCGATTCATTCCTTTTCATTTCATTCTTGATTTCCCAACTAACCACCTTATCACTTTTACTTTACCACAATAAGGGCCACCCTCAACTTAGACTTTTAGCCTTAGGTGAAGTACCCAATATCTATGCCTCAAACTAGGGCCACCAACTGCAGCCACCCTCAACTTAGGCCTTTGGCCTCAATCAAGGTTCACATGTTCAAGGATAGACCAAGGCCAATATCAAGGTATTTCATAAGACAAGGTTAAGCTAGCAAGGTATCAAGAAAGAATGAGTACACGATAAGCTCAAAAATTTGGAAAAAGGGATTCTCTTACTTAACTGGTGGGATATTTTAGGCTAAAGTGGTTTCCCTCAAAGAACAAAGGCCTAAGATCCTTTCCATATCCACCACATCACCAAACCAACTTTAGAATAACAAGGCAATTTCTGAGTCCATACAAGATGCATGAATGCAGCAAAATAAGCTCATAACACACATGAAAGTTGCATCCATAATCAAGTATAGACTCACAGGTCATGCTTTCAGTCTTAGCTTACCTTCACAATATCAAAACAAACATTGCCAGATACTCATAAGTGTATGAATGCCTCAATACTCACAACCTCAAAAATTTTGAGGGTACCAAATTTTTGCATCAAAAGCTTAA
>JAOTQR010103076.1:0-28269 GCA_025774065.1 Solanum ossicruentum | reverse complement strand
TAACAAAGACTCTCATATCATGTTTTCATCATAATTTATCCTTATTTATCAAAATAAGCACTGTCAAATAATCAAACGGCACTAAACACTCACCAAATGTTTGATAAAATGTCTGGTTATGGTTATCTTGAGGAATTGAAGGCCCAATGCATATCTTATGGGTTGAATAACTATATGATGATGAAATAAAAGTATGTATACGGTTTTTTCCTATATAGTGTTTGAATATGACCATGCCCTCCTCGGGGGTTGCACGCCAGGTAATCATATCGAGGGGTTTGTACTTTAATAACCTTGTCGGGGGGTATGTACCTCGGTCACTAAGGGTGGTAGGGTGTGATGATCCACCAACTATGTCAAGGGGTTTGTACCTTGATAACCATGTCAGTAGGGTTTGTACCTCGGTCACCAAGGGTAGTAGGTGCGACGATCCACCAACTAATTGATGGGGTTGGTACCTCAATCACTAGAGGTGGTAGGGTGCAAGATCCACCAATATGATAGTGGTATATTCTTACACATGTATTATGTCCTTTATAAACATGATTTACTACATTACATCTCACATACATACCATATTATTTTATGTTACTCATTTTCTATGCTTATGTATTTTGATTATGTTACTTATCTCTTGTTGCATTGCACCCTATATATTTAGTACATTCAAAGGTACTAACACATACTCTATGCCAACATGATGTCACCATGTAGAAACTGGAACCCCACTTGATCATCCACCTCCACGTGGCAAGTAAGACATCTCTCAAGATCTTTGGTGAGTCCTCCATTTCAGGGACAACACTTATAATCCCATGCTATGTTCTAAGACTATATTTCTTTTATAGAAATATTGACTATGAGGGTGAGCCCGATAGCTTGTCTTGGCCCCCGCTAAGTATCTAAGTTTTAGAGGTGTTGTTCGATATGTTTGTATTATACTTTGAGCTTGACTCTCTCTTGACTTTTGATGTTGATGATATGAGACTGTCCATTAGTCCTGTTTGTCCCTATCTATTATCTCTTATTGTATTTTGTTGCTTCCACGACCAATGATGTGTGTATGATATACTAAAAGGCTTGTTTGAGGTTCCTTCGGGTTTCCCATTCGCCATTTCACGTCTAGGCCCTGGGCTTGGGTTGTGACATATATATTATGTTCTATGAAGATTAATGATTTTCAAAGCATGATTTACTTAATCATTGATCATACATTCCATATCGTTTTTATGTTATTTATTGCTTATCATTATGCATTTTGACTATGTTGCCTATCTCTTGTCGCATTGCATCCTACATACCTAGTAAATTTAAACATGGTAACATATACTCTATGCGTACATAATATCACCATGTATGAATCGAAGCTCCTATTGATTCTTCTCCACGTGGCTAGACGATTTGTTCAAGTTAGCTTTTCGTTAGTCCTCATGTCCGGGGGCAGTACTTATCTTTTGTCATGCTTATGTTTAGACTACATCTTGTATATTTAGATTACCTATTGTCATTTTATGAGGGTGAGCCCGGTTGCTTGTCTTGGCCCCCGCTAAGTTCTATGTTTAGATGTGTTGTTGGACAAGTATGTAATGGTGCCTTGAGCTTTGACTCCCTTTGACTCTTTTGATGGTTTATGATATGAATGATGTCCCTTAGCCCCATTCCTTTTTTACTATCTCTTATTGTTGTTTTATTGCTTCTGCGACCAAGGATGTGTAATAATATGTTGAGAGGCCTGATTAGGGTCCCTTTGGGTTCCCTATTCGCCGTGTCACGTCTAGGCCCTAGGCTTGGGTCGTGACAATCTGCACAAGGAAATATGACAGTTACAAAGTATGAGGCCAAGTTCACTGAATTATCTAGATATGTCTCATTTTTTATTATAGATCTAAGGAGAAAGTGAGAAGATTTGTGGGTACACTAGAACACCGCTACTGTGGTCCTGTGATACGAGATTAGCGAAATTATACATATTCAGATGTAGTTGACACAGCTCTTCATTGTGAGTCCTATTAGGAGATGGAGAAAAGCGAGCATGAAAGAAAGAATGCATATGATACAGGTGGATTTAGTGGTACTCTATCCGAAGACAAGAATGAATTTCATCTTGGGCAGTTTAGGTCTAATCAGTCAGAGTCAGTGGTTCAATCTTCTAAGAGTGTTATGCTAACTAGTCCGAAATAACAACAGATATAGAAGAAGGGTGATAATTCCTTCCATTCTGAATAACATCCAAGGTGTTATAATTTTGGTAGAAATCACAATGGTCGCTGCTTTGTATTGGTGGTCTTTGTTTCACTTGTGGTGAAAGTGGTCATTCTGCTATATTTACTCCTAAGGGCGATTTTGGTGCTAGTCAAGCTACTACACAGGTGTAGAGAAATATGGTAGATACTGGGCTCAGATTCAACCAGCTAGGGCTGCTCCATAGGGTGCTCGTGGACATTGTCAATAGGGTGCACAGGTTGCTCAAGGAGTAGGTGGACCCAAGATTATTTTCTATGTCTAGATAGGATGCCGAGGGATGTAATACTATAGTCACAGATATTATTATTGTCAATTCTCATGAGGCATATGCTCTTATTGATCCTGGTTCTACGTATTTGTATGTGTCCCAGTCTTTTGCTATATTTTCAGGATGATTAATTAAGACTTTTAATATGCCATATATAGTTATGACTCCAATTAGGGAGACTTTATCAGTGGATACAGTGTATAAAGCTTTTATTATATCTATACAGGGCAAGGACATAATAGTTGCTTTACTAGAGTTATCGTTATTTGACTTTGATGTAGTTATGGCATGGATTGGTTAACGTCCTGTTATGCTTTAGTTGATTGTCATGCTAAATTGGTACATTTTAATTTTCCTAGAGAATTTTCTTTAGTATGAAAGGTATGACTCCTCTGACACAGGAAAAGATAATATCTTATGTAAAGACACGCCAAATGATTAATTATGAGTGCTTTGGTTTTATTGCGTGTCCATGATACTCGAGGGAAGGATGACACTATCGATATTGTTCCAGTTGTGCGATAATTTATTGATGTGTTCCCAGAAGACTTACCTGGGCTACCTTTGATAAGACAAATTAAGTTCAACATTGATTTAGTGTCAAGTACTCAACCTATCTCTATTCTTTTGTATCGTATTGCTCCAGCTAAGTTGAGAGAATTGGAGGTCCAAATCCAAGAGCTACTTGATAAGGGGTTCATCTGGCCTAGCATATCACCTTAGGGTACTCTAGTGTTATTTGTGACAAAGAAAGATGGCACAGTGAGAATATGCATCAACTACAGACAGTTGAATAAGGCAATAATCAAGAATAAATATCTTTTACCTCGTATTAATGATCTATTTGATTAATTGTAAGGTCTACTCACTTTTCCAAAATTAATTTGAGATCAGGTTATCATCAGTTGAGAATAAATACTGAAAATATCTCAAGAATAGGCTTACGAACCAGATATGGGCACTTTGAATTTTTGGTGATTTCTTTTGGATTGACTAATGCACCTGTAGCATTTATGGACCTCATGAATATTGTATTCAAGACATACTTAGACTAGTTTGTGATTGTATTCATTGATGATATTTTGGCCTACTCTCGAGATGAGGCTGAGCATGAACATCATTTGAGGGTTGTATTGCAGACACTTAGAGAATGAAAGCTTGCTGCCAAGTTCTCAAAATGCGAGTTTTGATTGAGAATAATTCCCTTTTAGGATACGTGGTATCATGAGATGGGATTCAAGTTGATCCAAGAAAGGTAGAAGTTGTTCAGGATAGGCCACGACCTAATACTCCTACGGAGATATCAGTTTCTTGGGGCTAACTGGATATTACAGTAGGTTTGTGGAGGGTTTCTCAAATATAGTTGTTCCATTAACATGTTTAACTCAAAAAGGTGTGATTTTTTAGTGGTCAGATGAATGTGAAGAGAGTTTCCACAAATTAAGGACTGCATTGATTGCAACTTCTATTTTGACCTTACCTCAGTAGAGGGTGGTTTCACCATTTATTGTAATGTGTCTAAAGTTGTATTGAGATATGTCTTAATGTAGAATGGTTAAGTAGTGGCTTATGCTTCTTAACAGCTAAAGATTCATGAGAAGAATTATCCAAGCATGATTTAGAATTGGCTGCAATCATACTTGCAGATTTGGTGTCTCTACCCTTATGGTGAGCCATTTGAAGTCTATACTGATCATAAGAGTTTGCAATATATCTTCAAGCAAAAGGATCTGATCTAAGGAAATGATGATGTTGGAGCTACTTATAGATTATGATCTTACTATCTTGTATCATTTTGGAAAGGGGAATATGGTGGCAAATGCTCTGAGTAGAAAGTCTATGGGCAGCTTGGCCTGGATTGTTGTTGAAAAGTGACCTATGGCTAGAGATATTCAGTCATTAGCCAATCAGGGAGTTCAAATTGATCATACATTTCTTGGTAGGTTTCTTGTAGGTATGGTGGTGCAATCATCCTTGGTTGGAGATGCCAAGGCTTGCCAATATGATGATCCCCAACTTGCTGGATTACGAGATCGAGTGTAGAGTGGAGGCGTGAAGTCATTCTCAATTGATGATGAGGGCATTTTGCATCGACATAGTTGATTGAGCATTCCCATGGTGGGTGGGGTAAAACAGCTAATACTGAAAGAGGCTCATAGCTTGCGATACTCCATCTATCCAGGTGCTTCCAAGATGTATCAAGACTTGCATGGTTTATACTGGTGGAAATGTATGAAGGCTGATATTTTGAAGCATGTGACTAGTTGTTTGAATTGCCAACAAGTGAAATATGAACATTAAAAACTTGGTTGAGTAATGCAAAACTTGATTATCCCAGAGTGGAAGTGGTAAAGTATTACTATGGACTTTGTTATCGGGCTGTCGAATACTTTCAAGAAGCATAACTCAATTTGGGTGATTGTAAATAGACTCACAAAATCTACATATTTCGTACCAGTTCGAGTTAATGCAAAAAAGTTAGCAGATATTTACCTCCGAGAGATAGTCCAGTTTCATGGAGTGCCTATTTCAATAATATCAGATCGAGGTGCATAATTCACTGTTGAGTTTTGAAAGTCTTTTCAGAGGTCATTGGGATCACAAGTTGAGTTGAGTAAAACTTTTCATCCCTAAACTAACGGATAGTTTGAGTATTCATATCTTGGCGGACATACTTAAAGCTTGCATGATTGATTTTGGTAGACATTGGGACGATCAGTTGTCATTGGCAGATTTTGCTATAATAATACCTACCAATAGAGAGTACAGATGGCACAGTATGAGGGTCTATATGTTCGCAAGTGTTGATCACCAATTAGATGGTTTGAACCTGGTGAAGCATAATTACTAAGTCCAGTTTTGGTTTAACAGGACTTGGAGAAAGTTGTAGTGATATGAGAAAGACTTCTGATAGCAAAAATTAGACAGAAATCTTATAAAGATAAGAAAGTCTGTGACATAGAGTTCATGAAGGGCGAAGGTCTTTTTTAAAGTATCTCCTATGAAGGTTGTTATGAGATTTGATCTGAAAGGTAAGTTAAGTCCTAGATATATCAGTCCGTATGAGATTTTAGATCGGATTGGATTGGTGGCATACCGACTTGCTTTACCTCCAAGATTGACTATTGTACATATCGTATTTCATGTGTCCATGCTTTGACAGTATGATTGTGATAATAACCATAAGATTAATCTAGAGAATGTGGAGCTTGCTTTCATGGTAACGCCCAATGTTGCTGTGGAGTTTACCCAATGGGTAAACTCCATGGCGATGGTATATATATATTAATGATATCCGGACAATTACACTGAATACATTTATACATGGAGATTGCTTCAGAGAATGCTTGGATTTCTGGATGGGAGATTTCTGGATGCCTAACAAATGAAATGACTCTCCTATTTATACAACTTCCTAAGGGCCCTAGCCGTTGCTACAGTGCCCTTTCTAGCAGTTGCTACAATGCCATTTCTAGTCATTACTACAGTACCGTGGTCGTTGCTACAGTGCCCTGACCATTGCTACAGCGTCCTGACCGTTGCTACAGTGTCAGAGAGTTCTGTAGCCTTCCAGGGCACGTCAGCCACCTTTTTGAGCACAGTACATAGATACAATATCAGGCTCCACAACCTAATAATTCTCCCACTTGGAGACTGATCTACTCGGCCTCCAAAACAATATCTTCACCCCATCGCAACACTTTCTTCTGTACAACCTACAAAAGACCAATAGAGGTTTTGCACAATCTCAGTTTTTCAACACCAACACACTTGGTCAACATGTCTGTTGGATTCTTTGCGCCCTCTCCAAACACATGTGACCATCTTCCACTGACCTCCTAGTGAAATGGTACTGTCTTAGGATGTGCTTCGTCTTCGAATGATATACTAGATTCTTCACCAGTTGTATGCACTCTGATTATCTGTATAAAGAATTTTCTCATATTGCTTCTTGCCTAATTCTTCCAGATAATCCACCAACCATATCATCTCTTTCCCAGCTTCAGCCATTGTTATGTACTCAGCCTCAGTTGACGAAAGGGCAATATACTTCTGAAGCTTAGACATCCAGCTAACTGTTGTTCCATCATTAGTGTAGATGTAACTAGATGTGCTCTTGCTCGAATCAACATCTCTATTCAGATCAGCATCCACAAAATCCTGTAGGATTACCTTGCCATTACCATAACAAAGTGAATTATTGGATGTACCTTTCAAGCATCTCAGAAGCCACTTCACAACTTTCTAATGCTCTTCCCCTGGATTTGCCATGAACCTACTAAACTCCCACTGCATATGCTATATCAAGTCTAGTACAGACCATAACATACTTTGCCAACAGAGTAGTTTTGGGTTTAGCATCATTCATCTAGAATCTGGACAACAACTTCTCAATTTAGCTCATTTCATTATCCATGGCTTGCTCCCAATTGATTGAATCCTCCATCTGTAAGGCCTCATCAAAAGATTCTGGTTCTCCTTCATCAGTCAGCAACAGATAATGTAATGAAGGTGAATACCTATTTGGTGCCATGATGGTTCTGCATGATCTCCTCTACATTTGCTCTGGTATTACTTGTTCCACCTCAGGTTCTTCAGCAATCATCTCTGGAGTTTCTTGAGTTTCAGTGGCAACATTGCTAGGCAAACTCCTCTGCAACGCAACTTCAACTCCCACTTGCTTTGCATTCTCTGAACCCTAGACCACAAAATCTTGTGACCTCCCCTTCAGCGATTATCATTTCGGATCTGCCACCATCTTGTACCACCACAACAACCTACGGGATACGCCGCCAGACCATCCTGTCGGGAAGACTTTCAACACAAGGCATTACCACATACCTCCACATCGCTAGGTTACACCATCTGATCTGCCAAAATCATCTTGTACCACCGTTATTACTCAATGGGACACGCCGCCTGTACTATCACATGACAGGAAGACTTTCGATACAAGGCACCCTTGCAGATCTTTGGTCCTAATGCTACAGACCTTTTTGGTCCCAATGCCATACCGATGACTCCGCACACGTCGGTCCGTCATTCCTGCCTTTCAAACCTGCGCTCTGATACCTCTCCTGAATCGTGCATCTCCTTCTTTGCCTGCTGCTCCTTCCGTTTCCGTATCACGGCACCAAGGCTCTTCAGTCCAGGGAAATGCCTGTAACTATGCGGCTCCCCGCATAGGTAGCACTTGGGCGCTTTCTCGGGCTGCTCTGCCCTCTCCGTTGTTTTATCTTTTGGACCTCCTATTATCAAGCCTGCCGATGTCATGATGCTTGGGTTGTGGCTGCCATCCCCAGCCTCTGCCACCATCTCCCCCACCTTGGTCATGATCACCATCTAAGTCTTCCCCTCAGTCTCTGCTTCGCCTGTCATGTTGAGCGTCCGTCAAAGCCTCTGCTTGCGTGATGGCCTCACCAAAGGTGGAAACTTTTCGACGCTCTAACTCCGTTCTGGCTCAACCTTGTAATCCATCCATGAAGTAGAACAATATTGTTGGGTAGAAGGTCTTCTTGAACTTCGCCTTGAACTGCTCCCACATGCTGATCGTGCAGAGTCCCCTTCCAATCTCAGCATCCTTTCGCTACCACCACAGCATCGCTATCTCACTCAGGTACTTTACGACCATGTTAATCTTCAAATCATTGCAGCTCACCTTGTTGCACTTGAAGCAATTCTCTAAGTGCCACAAGAAGTTCTCCACCTCTTGCGCGTCTTGAATGCCTTTAAAGACAAGTGATCTGGAAGCCTCAATTATGGCCTCCCTTGATCCAGCAAATCCGACGCATCCTCCATCCATCACGCCTTCCTCAAGTTCCCTCATCCTTGCACTCATAGCCTCCATAGCTCCGGCTATGCCATTCATCGTGGCGTCCATGGCCTCATCTAGCTTAGAGCTTCCATGAGCTGACACTCCAAGGAAGTAATGGTCTCCCTCAACTCGAGCTTCGCTGCCTGGCAACCATCCACCCTTTTTGGATGTTCATATTCTTCTTAAAGGTTAATTCCTCCAAGGCCTGAAACTTGCCATCAAACTGATTCAAGCAGTAGCCCAAAAACTCTACTGCTCGTCGGGTAGTATCCACCCTCTCGACCTATTCTTTATCGAGCGGGACATCGCCGAGGTCTTCACCTCGTTCGTTATCTCTCAACTCCGTAACCGAAAGTGAGTGAGTTATGGCCTCACTTGGTGATGGTCCGACCGGCACCTCCTCAACCTTCTTGGAGCCTTTCTTCCTCCTATGTTTCTTACCAATATCCAGATCGTAGTGATTCCTACCCCACGGTGGGCGCCAATTGTTAGGAAATACGATCTGAAGATCTAAGAAGAAAAGAAGAAAGATTAAGGAAGAAGAAGTTCTTCCTAGAGAGAAGGCAGAGAAAATTCGTGAAAAAAGAGAAAATTGCTTTTGTAGTAAAGCCCAATGTTGCCGTGTAGTTTACCCAGTGGGTAAACTCCATGGTGATAAGATATATATATTAATGATATTTGGACAAGTACACTGAATACATTAATACACGGAGATTGCTTGAGAGAATGCTTGGAGTTCTAGATGGAAGATTTCTAGATGCCTAACAAATGAAATGTCTCTCCTATTTATACAACTTCCTAAGGGCCCTAGACGTTGCTACAATGCCCTTTCTGGCCATTGCTACAGTGCGTTGACCATTGCTATAGTGCCTGGCCATTGCTATAGTGTCCTGACCGTTGCTACAGTACTGGAGAGTTCTAGAGCCTTCCGGGGCGCGTCGGACACATTTCTGAGAACAGTACATAGATACAATATCAGGCTCCACAACCTAACAGAAGGTGCGATATCTATTATGGATAGGCAAGTATGACAACTGAGATCGAAGAAGATAGTCTCAGTGAAAGTATTATGGCGCAATCATCTAATCGAAGAGCTATGTGGAAGTCCGAAGCGGATACGCGAGAGAGATATCCTAATCTATTAGACACTTCAGGTATGATTTTGTACTCGTTCAAAGATGAACATTATTTTAAGTTGGGGAGAGTGTAATAACCCTTATTTTTTTAATGAAGGGTTAATCAGTAATTTAACTAATAATTTTTATTAAGGAATTTTTTTAAGAGAGAGAGAGAGAAAGCAGCCAAACACTTTGGACAGTAGCATAACATAGAAAAAGAAAAATCAGTCAACCCTTTATTTTCCTAGATTGTTGCACACAACAGAGAAAAATAAGGGTTGGGTTAGTTTTTTTCGTGTCTTTTCTCTTCAGAAAATATGCGTTTCACAAGGGTATTTGGAGAAATTCATACATAGAATCAACTTGATTGTTGTAATGCTATTTTGGGTGATAAATTTCAGGTATTTTCTTGTTATTGTGTGCTCTTGTTAGTTGAAAACATATTTACTAGAATTTTCACCAATTAGGTTTAACAATGAGATTAAGAATACCTTCAGTTTTAATTTGTCTAAGGTATTGAGTATTAGAGGTTTAACTCTAAACTTGAGACTAGGGATATTGAGACTTGAGTTTGGCTAACATAATTGATATCGATAATCAATATCTTTTTCATAGATTAAGGTAAGTAGGGTGTGTTTTGGTGGGTGTTCTACGCATGCAAGTTTGTGGAACTTCTCTTTAATAAGGTAAGTGAGACTTTAAACTTTAGTGCTTGCTTTTCAGACATGCTTTTAAAAATATACCTTTCTCTATCTGGTGCATGTGTGGGACAAACATTTGCTAGGAAGAGTTAGTGTTCTTTAAAAACCCTAGATATGTTATTTTTGAAAAGAATATTGAATATTTTCATGAGTTATATGTGGTGTGATGCTAAATACCCTTCTTTATTACTGTGATGTGGTTACTAGGGGCACAGTTAGCTGTCGTAATATATTAGGGGCTTTGTAAACGCTGTCGTAGTACCATTTTAGAGCATTATACATGCTATTATGGAGTTGTACGGGTGATGGATTGATTTCCTTTATTGCCATTTTTGAGAAGTTTCGAGTGTGGATTGAATTGAGACATGTTGTGACCCTTTTTAAACATTTTTTGAACTCACTGAGCTTATTATGAAGTATATTCTTATGTATATTATTTATATATATTCGTTGTACAAATGTATTTTATAACTCTTATTCCAAGGGTATCAAAGTAGCGAGTCGAGGATCTTATTGGGTTATATTTATATATAGCTCACTCCTTACTTGCATGTCAATACATATATTGTTGCAGAGGGTGAGACTTGTAGCTGACGAGTTTGTTTTCGTGTACTCTGTTGCTAAGGTGAGCCTTCACATTGTTCATTGAGGCTACTTTGGCTCTATCTATTATACTTTATGTTTTTCTGCTTTTTGGGGTTGTATGCCTGACAGTCAAACTCATATCACTTTACTAGATGCTCCATGATCTTATTGTGGGATTTGGGCTAGAAATATTTTGTTAAGTGACTATCTCTTTTCATAAAGTTTCTATGTGTTATTGGTTTAATAACTATTTCATATTAATGGACATCGATGAGTTTTGGAGTTGCACCTATTATATTCATAGTGCTTGGATAGTTTGAGTGCGTATGAATATTTGATTCTCCTAATAAATGGTGTAGGCGGCTGTCAGTCACATCGAGAGGGTATTTTAGGGTGTGACATAATGATCCTCCGAAGTAAAGGAGGCTCACCAACACAGCTGAATGCAATGATCATCAACAGTGCGCTTGTTGACGATCTCTAGTACTTGCCTCTACATCATAAAATGATGCAGTCCAAAAGGGATGTCAGTGCGTAGAACGTACGAATATGTAAAATGACTAAATAAAACTGATATAGGTAGAATCATATAGACATAATATCAACTCAGAAGATACTCAATCAGAATATCAAATGATTATCCAAAGCAAGAATAAAGAATAGACAAATGACCAATCAATACCAATCAAAGCTTATTTATCAACTCGACTCCACTCAGACTACTATCAGTGTGGGACCTATTTGGGAGTTTCTCTTATCTGACAACAATCACTTATGAGCCAGTGATTGTATAACAATCTCAATGATGCTTCCATAGTTATTCCATACTTGCCAGGTAAAGAACGAATTAGATCCACTAGGGATCTAGCGTCAACATATCCTCTATTACTTTCAGGGACTTTAATCAAGGGGAACCCCAATGTAATGGTTCTATTCTCACCTACGCTTGGCAATGTAGTTAATGAGTGCGAGTTGGATTTACTCTTACTAATTTTTGTGATCAATACTCCTCCCAAGACTCAATGCTCAACAGACTCATCTTCTTAATCAATTATCTCAATTAGCCTTGTGGAGGCACCATCATCTCAATTTGTCTCATAGAGAATCTCATAGTCTCATTACTCAACTCAAAGGGGACTTTTGGCTTATCATCTCAATCATCACCTGAACTCAATTCTCATTGAATAACGGAAAGACTCAGATTAATCATTAAAAGAAAGTCAATTAGAGAAAACTCTAGGATTCAATTATGAATAGTCATAAGTTCATCAAGCTCAATTAACTCAACATCATACTCACATCATAATCATAATCAACACACTCAAGTCAAAGCTCTGGACTTCATCCCTAGGTTCATTCATGTATCTTTTATGACATAACATATAGATCTTGTGAAAACAACTCATATAAAAATATTAAATCAGTAAAATAAGTTTATGATTATCATCAACACATGAAAATACATGTAATATATATGTAATTTACAAGAAAATACTCAAGAAACATGTATGTAGACTCATTAGACTCTCAACTCATTTAGTACCATCAATGGAGCACATGAAATAATATTCCCATATTTTAGTTTAGCCTTACAAACCTGGTATGAAACTTTGATACTCAAACTCGTGCAAACTCTCCTTGATTTCCTCAAGTTCTCACTCCTCTTCTCATCTCTTTAGCCCCAATCTTTGTTAGGAGCTTAGAAGGGCTTAGGAATGGGGATTAAAATCCTTTTTACGCTCAAAATGATCCATTTTGATTGTGTTTTAAGTTTAGGAGGGGTTGAAAAAGGTCTGAAATGACTCTCACGAAATTGAAAAAAAAGTTCACCTCGGGGAACATGCTCATCGATGCGGACTATGTCATTTTTGGGGTTTTTTCGCTGAAAATTCTCCAATCAAGTTTTCTAATCTTGTAGAAAGTATTTGGACCAAACCTAAGTATAAATTCATTGCAGGTGCGCACACACACCTGTCACACACTCTCACTGAAAATCGTTGTCTCATAGAAAAAATTACCTTTTGATCTGGTTGCTCTAAAAATCAACCGAGACCATTTCCCCACATAATATTGCATGTTGATCACATTTTCAGTCTTAGATTTGCCATTGGAGTTTGGAAAGATGCGTTATACGCATACCTCTCTTCTAGGACTATTTTGATAATTTTACTTGGTGTTATATGTGCAAAGCACATTTTTTTCATTTGTAAAAATGCGAGGACAACATAAGTCTAAAAGGGTTACTTGGGCTTTAGAGGATAGTCTTTGTCAGATAAAATCTTTATAAAGATTCGTAATTTTAATTATTTATGTTGTAATTCTTAGTATTGAATAATTCAAAAGAGTAAAAAGAAAAAAACAGAATTGCAAACTAATGAACATAAATAATAATTTGGCACGACATATGCATGCAAAACATGTTTTTTTTTTTTGCATTTGTAAAAATGTGAGGACAACAGAAGTCGAAAAGGGTTATACTTAGGCTTCAAAGGATAGTCTTTGTCAGGCAAAATCTTTTATAAAGGTCTGTAATTTTCATCATTTATGTTGTAATTCTTAGTATTGAATGATCCAAGAAAAAAGAAAAAATAAAAAATGAACTAGAAACTGATGAATTTAAATAAACAATTTGGCACCGCATGTACATCCAAAGTATTTTTTCGCATTTGCAACATTGTAAGGACATCAGAAGTCGAAAAAGGTTACTTGGGTTTCAGAGGATAGTCTTTGTCAGGTAAAATCTTTTATAAAGATCCATAATTTTCATCATTTATGTTGTAATATTGTTATTGAATAATCCAAAAAAAAGTAAAAAGAAAAAGCTGAATTGGAAACTGATGAACTTAAATAAAAAATTTGGGTTTGTTTAATTTGCTTGTTTCGATATGAAAGATTTCTTTTTTTCTTTTAATTTGTGATACCCTAGATTGGAATAAAATGGCTTAAAAGTTGGAATGGAGTTTGATGATTCATATAATCTAATCTAACTGGTAAAATTTCCTCGTGTTCAAGTCGTGGAAACAATCTCATTCCATGTAAGGTTGTGTGCAATAGAATTTTATGATTCGACTCTTAGCTTTAGTGCATGAGAGTACCCTTTTTATAAATCCGCTTCGAATTAGTTTGGGCAATGAGAGTTAGTTGTTTTACTCAACTTTTCTTGTTGCATTACGAAAGAGCTCTTCTAATAGCTTTCATGCTTTTAATATAGTATAAATTAGCTCATAATTGTGACTATCAATCTATTCAAGTAAAGAATAGAAAAAAAGTGTAGCAAACTTATTGTTAAAAGTGGGCTATATATAAAAATGTATTCCCATTTTGTTCATTGATTTTTCTCACACATTTGTTCATATATAAGTTCACATTAAATATGATTATAATAACATAAAACCACTTGGTTGAATTTTAAGGCAGCCAATTATTTGATTTTGGATAAACGTAATAAAGTAGGAAGTAAAGATGTAGACCAACAAGAATTCACACAAGTTTTTACCCAACAACGTTCACCTAGCTTACACATGAATTTTGAATGAACAAATATGAATATACGTACCATCAGTTACAATAAATAAATTTCTTCATCAGATTAAGAAGAGACACAAAAATATCAAAATAAAAAATATAAGAATATGAACAACTCGATAAAAACAATAATTGTTTTATATTTTTCTTTACTTTATCTTCTTTTATGTTGTTTAACATGAATAATATAATGCTCGCTTTAAGGGATCAAAATTATACTTTTTTCTTCATGTTATTAATTTGATCTGGTATGCATATGACCGAAAATACACACTAACCCATTGTTGTTGTTTTTTTAATCAAGATTCAAATTATCAAGATATTTATTGCACAATTTTATTTATTGAAGTGATGCACATGTACAGCACACATGCAGCGCACATACACTAAACTAGTAAAAACTGAATGATTCTCTACATATAATAAATTGTTGCTAAAATATTATGGGCAAAATAAGTGAGTATTTTTTTCAGCTTTTTAAAGATAACTCAATGGAATCATAGTCTATTTATTTATCAAAAATCCTACAAAAGTTCACCAAGACCGACGCAATAGTGACAGTCCAATAAGAAAAATGAAAAATAAACTATATACATTTGATGAGGTCCATAGTTATTGAAATCAGAAAATAAAAATATCTCCCTAATCCATCATCTCTTCAACTCTTTTTCTCTTCTAGCTTTCTCCCATCACCGCAGGGATGAATCTGTTGTTCTTTCCAACTCTGGTCTTTGTTTGCTCTTGATCTGGATGATTAATCTTCTATCTAATCGTGAAGCTTGAATAAAATGGTTTGACTTTTAGAAGTGAGGTTTCTTTTCTTTGTTTTCATTTCCACTTTTGTGTGTTGATGATGCTTGTCTTGTAGGTGAGTAATTTGATGATCTTTTGATCGAACTTATGGGAGGACTAGAACTCCACCCAACTCTAAAGATCTATTTGACAGGTATTAAAATTTCTCCTCCTCCCTTATTTTTTTTTCTTATACAACCAATACCCTATATGTTTAAGAAATTACTCTCTTTTTTGGCTTCACCTAAAATAGCTGCATCGATGTGTTTCATTCAAAATCACCCAAAAAATATCGTTTTATCCAAAATTGTTCCTTCACCCAAAAGAAAATTGACTACTCGATATCCATAGCCTAAATAGTAGTGGAAAAGACAATACAATCACTTTTTAAGATAATAAATCTTTGCTAGTCAGGATTTTCAAGTTAAATTATTTGTTCAATCTTTTATGGGTTTCTTTGAGAATTTTTGTTTGTGCAAAATTTTTACAATTTAGGGAACATATTGATTATGGAAAGAAAGTTCTATTTCATCAACTTCTTCATTTTTCATCACTCACCTATGTTTTATTGTTCAAATTTCTGCATATTTGAGATATATTTATTGATTTAATTTTCTTGATAGTTGTTAACTTCTAGCTTTTTGCTCTGTTATGATTTAGTTCAAGCTATGTTATACTTTTTTGAAAATATTATAAAAGATGTTGCTTTTTTCATCTCCACCAAGATAATAAAATGTAACTATTCTCTAAAATTAGTGCAAGGAATAGCAACTTAGAGTCTCTAATTTCTTAGATTGTTGAGTAGGTAATACTGTCACGTCCCGGGAGGGTATCCTTTGTGTGGTTGATACTCAGAGACTATTACTAATTCCCGTGCGAATCACTTAGCCTCATCGTCACATCATACTCGACAGTGGAAGAAAAACGCTCAAAAAAAGGACTCTAAAGAAATCAAATAACATAGTCTTTATATAAAAAAATTTTTTCAATAAACCAAAAATTAGAAAAGGAACAATACTCAACATCCTCTACTCAGTATCTATGAAGCCTCTACCTCTAACATCTAGATGGTACCATGACAGATCATGACTACCCAACTCAAGGAAAATAAAATACTCAGTGAAAGGAAAAAAAAGCTCCTCCGAAGGTAAGGAGGGCTCACCATCTCTGGAATCACGAATTTGAACTTCAATGATGCATTTGCTTAAGTCCTCTAATACCTACCTCTGCATCATGAAATGATGCAGGCCCAAATGGATGTCAGTACATAGAATCTACCGGTATATAAGAATGGCTAAGGTAAACACACAAGCCTCAATTCAACTCAGTAAACTTGATTCAGTTGTCAACTCATTCAACTCAGTGAATATGCAAGTTTAGGGTTCGAAAATCATGCTTTAAAATTTAACTCAATGTTTTTATGCAACTCAATTTGAAAATCACGATATGTTTACTCAAGTGTTGCTTGAAAGTTTCTCTAATCGACATAAATCTCCACCCCACCATGAGTTTTGGTGATGTATAATGAAAAGACGACGTTGCCACGTCTGCCCTAAACTCACCATGACAAAGGATATCAACCGCTTCTCTCTCTTGGATCCAAAGAGAATATCCATTTATTGGAACGTGAGCCGGCAGAATTAGCTGCACGACTATCCTACGCTGGCAACGTAGTCCTGGGGTGCTCCTCAATCACCCAACTTGGTGCTCAATACTCCTTCCAAGACTAAAACGTGCCCATGAAAATTAACTCAAGCTCAACTCTTTAACTAATCTCACTCAAGTCAACTCAGTTCTCAATTACTCAACAACTCAATAATTTAGGACCATCATTCATGCAATGCAACTCAAGACTCAAACTAACTCCATGGAAGACTCCAACTCATACGGTCAGCTAAATCACATAGAAATCATACTTAGCACATATGACATAGTAAATGCTCATCTCATGCATATACAAGAATATATACTCTCATCCTCAACTTACTCAAGCTCATCAAAACACACATCATCTCATTAAAATATTTGCCTCAAAATATAACTCTTTGGACTCAATAGAATACATATATAATATTAGTTCAAATCACTTTCTCATTAATGCATAGAAAAGTGATTATCTTTACTCTCAATGTGCAAAACTTTGATATTTAAAATAATACTTTTCTTTAATACTTGAAACCTTATCAATATTCCTATTTCATGATAATAACAATGCAATTCATGAATTTATGCATGTACATCGATGAAGACTCAAACAAGTGTAAGAACTTAGAACTAGAGATCAAATGATTTACATTATTCGGTTATTGCTCATGAAACTTAACTCAAGTAAACTAAGGGGCGCGTGGATGAACACAATCGAATGCTTAAGGTAGCCTTACATACCTGGATTGAAGCTTTGGACAATCAACCTCAAGGAACTCTCTTTGAACTCCTCAATTCCTCACTCCTATTCTCTTCTCTCTAGTCCTAGTCTCTTTCAAGGACTTAGAAAGGCTTAAGAATGGGTTAAAAATCCTCTTAACGCTTAAACGACCCATTTTGATCATATATTAGGTCCAGGAGGGGTTTGGAAAAGTTTAGAATGCCCCTCATGAAATTGAAAAAAGTCTGTCTCAAGCCATGGGGTCTGTGAAATGTCATGGTTTATTTTTGGTATTTTTCACTGAAAATTCTCCGAACGAGATTTCTAATCCCATAAAAAAATTTTAGAATAAAACTAAGTGTTGGTTCGCAGCAAGTGCGCGTCGTACACCTGTTGCGAACCCTCACTAGTTCGCATTTTCTCATTGAAAAATTATCTTTTTATCCGATTGCTCTAAAATTCAACTGAGACCACTTTTTCACTCAATTTTTCTTGTTAACCGCAAATTCGACCTCGGATTTGACATGGAGCATGGGAAGACGTGTTATGCGCACTGTTGACACTCAATTTTGACTGACCTCTAACCATTTTGGATTGTCATTTGATTAAATATTTATTTTAAAGCTATTTAAAATAAATGAATTTATTGTCAATTTTGTCCAACAGGCGTGTATTTTTAATATATATTGTTGTTATATATATTTTTTAAATTATTATTTATTTACTTATTTATTATTATTATTATTATTTTTAATAGTAATAATATTTGTTATTGATATTATTTACTTTTATTATTTTTTACTTAGTATTATTTTTAGCGTCATGTTTAGATATAATGTTTACCAATTTATTTTATTAATATTTTTAATTTCAAAAAATAATATTTCATATTTTTATACAATTATTATATTTACGTATTTTGTTTTCGTTAAGTAAAGATTATTATTTTTAAAATATTATTTGTGTACATATCATAATTAATTAGATGACATTCTATTCAATTTTGCCCAAATTTGTTCAATTCATAGTCTTTTCTATTGAATTCATTTCAATTCTAGTCATTTTCTTTGAAAATTATTTCAATTCTAACCTATTTTTACAATTTCTTTCATTTCTAGTCCAAATTGAATCAATTTGTGACCTAATTTTAAGTTTCCAATTCAATTCAATTCAAATTTAAATTCCAATTATCCATCATTTTTAACCCGACAATTCCTAATAATCTAGTCTCAACCATTTCTATTTGATCCAATGATCCGAATAAATCCAATTTTTTTTTCATTTTTTACATTACCCCCCAACCCTTCTTTCCATTTTCATTCTTTCATCAATGACCGAGAGAGAGAGCCGCCCAACCCACCACTCTCCGCAGCCAGCACCACCGGCACCGGCTCCTTTCGTCTCTCCTCTCCCAACACCACGGCGCCCCTCTTCTCCCCCTTTCTGTCGCCCTCTTCCCCTTCTCCGCCATCTCCACCAAACAACTCCCCCCACCGGCAACACGAACCAAACACCCCACTACCGGAAATCAGCCACCCCCCTCTTCTCTCCCGTTGCCACACCACCAAACAACTACCCCAAACGACCTCTTTCTCCCCTCTCTCCCCTGCTCGTCTCTCTCTCTCACACCTGTCTCCCTGTCGTCATCTCCTTTTCCCCATCACCTCCACCACCAAATAGCCCCATTTCCGCCACCTAAACCCCACCTAAAACGCCACCCAAACCTCCGCCCAACAACAACCCTCAAACCAGAGAAACCCGCCGCAAAACCCGTTCGAACAACAAAGTTTGGCCTTTGAACACAAAGAAACTGCTTTTGCTCAATTCGTGTTACTAAAAGTGAAGATACGTGAATCTATCTACAGTATGATTTTTCTAACATCTACTTACTTTTGTCTGTGATCCGACTTATGTGTGAATTGTTTGTTCAACTTTCATGTATCGACCTAGACTTAGAATCGTTAAGAATTCTGCCTGTATAATTGGGCATGATCTGTTATTCCTCCGTTGATGTAATGAGTATTCATTTTTACTGACGTAGATTAATTACATTGATTACTGGCTTGATTTTGGTTGAAATTCGCTCCAATCTTCTGCTACTCTCTGTTTATGGGAAAGATTGGAAATCTGCCACAAATTTGTTGAATGGAATTAGTTTTGCTATTAATTATGATCTCCTTGCCTTGTTCTGATTTTTTTTATGGTAAAACATTACGGTAATTTTGTCTGTGAGCATATGATTTTAGACCTATTATTTTCTTATACAATACTTGATTCGAGTAAAGTGGGTAAATTTTTCGTTTAGTTTTGTAATGTTAAGTTTGTTAGTTATTGACGCGTGAATGTGTAAGAATCGATTTTTTTTATTTAGTAATTGTTCCTCTTTATATCATTTTGATTGCTTCATAATATTAACTTCTCCGTTTCCCTTAAATAATTCTCCCTATTTTGATTAACCATTTTTGACTAAGATATTTTAGACTATTTGTGGTAAATTTCTTGACTGAATCAATTTAATTGATTTATCTTATGGTAATCTTTGTAATTGAATCAATTAAGTGATTTATTATTTTTCTTATGGTAAGTTTGATTGATCAATTATTTTCTTGTTTTTTTAGTTCTCACATCTAATTATTCTTCTCTACTATGTAAAGACATTCTGCATACTTCTTCAGAGGAAAAAAAAAGAAATGAAGAAAATTCCTCCTTGCTTTTCAAAAATAATCTTTGACATTCTGCCTTCCAAAAAAAATAATAATAAAAAAAGACAAAAGAAAAGAATATCACTATTATCTTCTCTCCCTTAATTTCAAGATAAAAGTTTGGTGTTAATCATCACCCGGTAAGTTTATATTATCTTCCTTTTGATTGTATATTCTTGAATTCTTGGTTTATTTGAATTATTATTTTTATTATATTGGTACTGCTAGTTTTACTCAAGTGTTGTAGATTCCTTTATAAGAGGGGAAGAGTCGCCTAGGGAGGGGATGAATTTGGAGGCCTCGAAGATTTATTTTTTTGATGTTATGATGTCTTTTATTTTATTTTTGTTGTAACGAAAATAATAGTGAAAGTTGGGGGATGTGGGGAAGGAAACTAACGTGCTACTTATTCTTTTTCATTTCTTTTGTTACGTGAGTGTGTCGTAGAAAGCATGCCTATAAAATTTATTTTGTTTTAATCACGCTTAAATTAACTTTCCAGGAATGTTCACTTATTAAAACACAACATTAAAAAAATGTATCTTAGTTCATTAGTAATTTAACTTTTACTATTGTCTTATAATTAATTGTAACACGTCTGATCTCATGTTTAAAGATTTTTCACCAATTAAATCTTTAAATTAGGATTTTCTTCTAAATGTTTGAAAGATAATGTTTTGTCAAAATTAACCTCTTAGATATTATTTAATGATTTTAACAAGTTTAGTTTGTACATAAATCTCATAAACGTTTTTTAATCATAAAAACAAAATCATTGTCACAATTTTTTGATAAGTTTTTATTCATAATTTTAAATTCATTTTAAAATAAATTATTTTTTTTACACATAATTAAAATAAGTGTTTTTGAAAGTTAAGTCTTTTACTTAGAAACAATGTTTATGGAACTTAAAATAGTTTTGGAATATTATTTATGACTATGACTTTAAATAAGTACTTTCGACATATTTTTAAAAAATAATAATCAAGAATTATGTTGAACTTGAGTTATTTTTCATCTCTTCTAACATATTTCAAATTCTTGACGTGCATAAGCATCCCTTTTTTTCAATCTTTGCACTATTTGTGTTAATTATTTACGAGACATACTTGAGATTCTACTTGCTAAATAGTTGTCTTGTTTGTTTTGTATGATGCGAGTCATAGAAAACCCTAGATTCTAAGTCTAGAACCTCCAATGCTAGAAGTTCAATGCTTCTTGGACCATAAGAAGGGGAGGTAGACACTTGAGGAGGATGTTAGGTTTTTTCATTTCTCTTAGTACGCTCTTAGGTTCAAAAATAAATAAATCAACTTAGGAAGGGGGTGGGGGTATATCGGACCCTCGGAGATGATGACATACACTCGAGCTTTAATAAAGTCAAACCTTGGTTTTGTCCCTAGATTTAAATAAGCCATGCGAGCTAAAGTGACAATTTTTTCTTTCGAAATAAAGTCAAATAAACTGATATGAGTAGAGTTAATTATCGGTTCCTTTATCTTTTCTCTCTCTTGTTTGCTTTTAATTGTCTGGCTAGTTAGTTATTTACTTGTTTTATCTATTTAATTCCTATTTTATTTGATCATTTAGAATTAATTATGACTTTTAAATTGAGTCCTTAATTGCTATTTGTAACCCCCACATAAATAAAAGATATGGTCAGAATCCACATTTGTGGATCTCGAGGGGTACCTAACACCTTTCCTTCGAGGTAACTTGAATCCTTGCCCGTCCTTTGGTTATTTGACCATATAACGTAGATTTAGGTTAGAAATGGTGTCCTAATGCACCCAACCATTAGGTGACGACTCTTCTTTATGTTCATTTGTTTTAATCCCAAAAGAGTTGTTTGTCACGACGTCATCCAGGTTCCCATCTTTTCGCGAGAAAAAAAATGTGGCGTGACAGAATGACGACTCTATTAGGAAATTAGGTTCTAACAATTATGCGTCTCTTTTATGTGGGTTTTCCTTTCTTTCCTTATATTGCTGCATTTGTTTTGTTTAATATTGCTATTGTTTACTAACTTGTTTCTTCTCTTTCTCTTGTTCCCTCTAACACCCTCCCTTATCCCCTCTAACTCCCCTTCCCTTTTCCCTTCTAACATCCCCTCCCTTATCCCTACTAATCTAACTCCCTTCCCTTTATTTACTGCTTTAAGTTACGTGCTTAAATATTTGCCTTAATTGCTAATTGTTACTGCTTTGATAAATTGTCATTCCGTTCATATATTTTCCCATTTGGGATCCTCTTTTTTTTTTTTAAGATGATGTCGTTCCTTTGCACTTCTCCCGCCTCCTTTTCAAATCAATTTTATAGAGTAAGCGCTTGCGTGGTGAATGACAGATAGTCTTATTACCGTTGGACCACATGTTTCTCACATAGGAACACCTAGTTTGCGTCCAACCCACTCTTTAGAAACCTAGGATAGAGCTATCCACCTCAAAGTTTAGGCCATGCATGCATTAGCCTTAGGCAGTTTGGCCCATGGGATCAATCTACACAATAGTAGCCACCCTGTTAAGTCTAGAGGGTCCAATCACCCTCTAAGACAAAATACTGCATCTTATGTGTCTATGTGATCACGATTATTAATCCAAGCCTAAATATTGTCAAAATGAAGTTTTAGATCATGCTTTTATCTTTTTGTGTGCAGAATCTAAGATGGCTTTCCCAAACTTTCCCAACACCTAGATGGTGGTCATTGTCAGCCCTAGCCTTCGACGATGGTTGGAGAATGTTAGGTAAGATCACGCTACAGAAATTGCTCAATTGGTGGGGGGATTAACTTTCTATATTTATGTCATCCCGGATTGGTATCTTATCAGAGCCCTAGTGAAGTTTTGGGATCCTATTAGGACAGTTCTCAAATTTGAACACATCGACTTGACTTCTACTGTCGAGGAAATTGGGTGCTTCACCGATTTGAACTACTATGGGGCAGCATGATTATACCCCACAAGCAAACACCAAAGAAGTTATTAAGATTGTTGGGACTGAATTACAATCCAGGGTTAACTAGCCTGAATTTCAACTAGATTTCTCTGGATTTTTTGTGTTCACACTTTGTCCACCAAGATGGATATAAGAACTTTAGTGAGGAATTTTCTTATTCAGCAGAAACATGGGAGAGGTATTGTGTGAATGCTTTCGCTTTCGCATTACTGGGTACCTTAGTATTTCCTAAAAGAGATGGGAGACACCTCTTTGAGCTATGTGGTCCAGACAGTAGCTAGAAATGAAATTAATGTCACCTTAGTGCCAATGATCATGGTAGAAATGATGAGGGCATCCTCCAAGTGTGCCAGAGGTAGAAGATTTTTCGAGGGGTGCAATTTGTTACTCCAATTATGGGCTGTCGAGCATTTTCATGAAAATAATATTCGAAGTGGAATACAAAAGAAGATTCATACTCATTTGAGAAGAATGACTGAATTTGTTGCTCCTAAAGGGACTGAAGAGTGGTATATCTTTCTAAAGGAACTTTTTGCTCTTCATGTTCAATGGAAGTATCCATGGCTAGCCGCACAAAATGCCATGGTAAGAGGAGAGGAACTTTGCTATTTGGAGCTCATTGGCCTGATCGGTGTCCAAACATATGCTTCGTCTAGAGTTCTTCGACAGTTTGGGTAGATCCAAAGGGTTCCACCAACAGTTGATATGAGAGTGTCAGAATATGATTTTGTGCTAGGAATTTCACAAGTTCGTGACACAATGAGAAGATGGGGAGAGATTTGTTATCATCTGCTTCCACAGGAATTAGCCTCATATCACGATAGAGTACCTTAAGTGGATTACAGAGACGCTAAGGAGATCGATCATGATGAGCACAATTCTTAGGAGACTTTTCCCTTGTTATCTTTTATTCCCTTAGGTTTAATTTTGTCTTTTTTTTAAAAAAAGTATTGAGGTTCCTGCTTTCTTTGTTTATTTAATGTATAAAATAATTTATTTCTCTCAAGTTATTTACCTCTAACTCTAAAACTCTGATTTACCAATTAAGGCTTGGATTAAATTATCAAGAATAATTTGTTTGTCGTATTAGGCCTACCTCTGGCTCAACGAGGCTCTTTGCATTTAGGGCGTTTATTTTACAAACTAATATGTTGTTTTCGTGTTATTTATCACGTAATTTTTTCTTTTCTTATTTTTATTTCTTCATGTCTTCCCTTTCCCAAAGGTTGATTTGTTTGCGCACTTTGGTCTACTACACTCTATCGAAAGGACCTCCTCCTACTCCCCTAAGTTTAAGTCATCAAAGGAAGGACAAAATGACTAACAACAACTCTATCGAAAGGGTTGAGACTTTTGAAAGGGGACTTTAGTGTGATGATTTGATTTTAACGTTAGTAAGGAAAATTCAAGAGCTAGAAGATAAAATCGTTAATATGCGCAACTTGGCTAGACTATCCATTTCTCTCGGCACCCTTTTTGGGGGAAATATGGATGACCCAATCACTATGACTGAAACCACCTTTCAAAATCATCTTCCACCGATTTATCTGGCCTCCCAATTTAATCTAACCCTCCTTATATACCACCTTTGAGCACCCAGTTTTAAAATGACAACCATCAAATTTCATATCAATTAAGCACTTATGAACCAATATTGCACCCATAAAATCCTACCCATATTCAAGATATGCCTCCTAAGTCCACTGCCAACATCTTAAAAGCCTATGCCTCTGGAACCCACGCCCATAATCTTATATATGTTGAGACCTCTCCTTTTATATATAATTATCATGAATCAGAATCCTCTCAAAAAGATATCCTGATTAAGTCCCTGACTGAGACATTAGATAGTCTGACCAATCGAATGCAACATGTAGAAGAAAGCAAAAGGGTGGTTGGCTTTAGCTATGAAGATTTGCGCCTACACTTGGATGTTGAGTTACCTTAAGGGTACAAACCTCTAAAATTTGAACTGTACAATAGTATTGGATATCCCAAGGCCCACTTGTGCATATATTGTGATAAATTAGCAGGGGTTGGAAAAAAAATGAAAAGATTAGAATGAAGTTGTTCATAAGAAGCCTCACAGGGGAAGCTCTCACATGGTATATAGAACAAGACTCACGAAAGTGGTCAAGATGGGAGGATTTGGCTTTTGATTTCATGGATAGGATTAGGTTCAACATTGAAAATGCACCACACTGGTTCTATATTCAAAATCTAGAGAAGAAGCCAAGCGAGTCATTTCGGGATTATGCTATAAGATGAAGGTGTGAAGCTGCTAGAGCTAAACCTCCTATAGAGGAATCTCAAATGGAGGATTATTTTATTCGCGCCCAGGAACCTCAATACTATGATAGAATGATGCTTGTTGCAGAAAAGAGCTTCGTTAAAATCATTAAGTTGGGTGAAAGAATTGAAAAAGACATAAAAAAATGGCACCATTATTAATTTAGAGGCGTTACAAGCTACTAATAAAGCCTTGCAATCTAGAGGGATGCTTGAAAATCACAAGAAGAAAGAAGTGGGTTCGGTAATTATGGCGCATAAAGTTTCTAAAAGACACCAAATTCGAACTTCGCCATTCCCTTACTATCCTACATCACCATACCCTGCACCTCCTCCCTTTTATCCATCATTTACCTCCAATCAAACTCCTCTCTCGCCATATCAACAACCCACATACCTTGTTTATCATACCCAACCAGCATACTTTCAAACACCTTCACCTCCACCCCCTCAATGATCAAATTATAGAAATCATCCTAATTTTTTGAAAGAAAACCCATCAAAAGCTATACTCTCTGGTTGAACCCATAGCTCAACATTATGAAAGATTGAAAGAGACTAGCTATGTCACTCCTATTCTAGCTTTGACCAAATACTCAATTCAAATGGTATGATCCAAATAAAGTTTGTGCATATCACCCGGGAATGAAGGGACACACCACTGATGTATGTCGTGCTTTGAAGGATAAAATTCAAGATCTGATTCATACTAAGGTCATACATTTGAAGGATCCTACAACGAATACATCCAACAATCCACTCCCAAATCATCAATGAACATGTTGAGATTCGATCTTGACTTGTATCGTCCAAGGAAAAGGTTATCTTGCACAAGTTCTGTGAAAGAAACATCTACACTGGCAGAATAAATGAAGAATTCTGGCATGAGTTCTCTTTTTCGAATAATATTTATTTAATGTTCTTTTATTCTGTATTTGGAACTATGTCAGACCTGATTCCCGTTTAAAAGGGATACGTAGGCGCTCCTATGAAGTTTGGTCTTATCATAATAAAAATCTTATTTTTCTCCTATATCATGGACTTGGGCAGAATGTTTTGAGAGGACCTCAAAAATTCCTTTATAAGAGCACATTGCTTATCGAACGAGTAACTGGGGCATAATTTTCGAAATCTTTCCAGAGCGTCTTGTACAAACTAGGGCAGAAATTTTTGAGTGACTCTCAAAAATTTCAACAAAGTCGTATTCAGAATTGAGAGATTGGCCTTCAAGAGGACTTCAAGATGAAAGGCTGAATATTAACAACATATGGAGCATGCAAGTCGAGCCAAAGCTACAAATCAACCTCCTCTTTTGCAAATTAACAATTTTCTTTGAACGTAGCAAAGATAGGTATACATGCTGGGATTGGCCTCTTCGTGTCATGCAAGGAATCGTCACTTTTCTTACGATAGGTGAAGGGTAAACTATCTTATTACTTTAAATCTCGGCCTACTTGAAATTACATTTTTTGCATTGGCCTATTGAATTGGTATAAAAATTGCATTCTGCATTGGCCTGATAAATTTGCACAATTTTTTTTTTTACATTGGCCTACTGAAAGTTACATTTTTGCATTGGCTTACTAAATTTACACAAAATTGTATTTTTGCATTGACCTACTGAAAAATAACATTGTTTACGTTGGCCTACTGGAGATTGCATTTTTGCATTGGCTTACTAAAATTATGTGAAATTGTATTTTTACATTGACCGACTAAAAATGCATTTAATTACATTTTTTGCATTGACCTACTTAAAATTGCGTGAAATTGCATTTTTACATTGACATTTTTGCAAAAAGTTGCATTATTGCATTGACCTACTAAATTTGCATGAAGTTACATTGGCCTACTAAAATTGCATGAAATTGCATTTTTATATTGAGCTACTAAAATTGAATGAAAATTTGCATGAAAGGAAATTTACGTTTGGCCTACTAAAAACATATCGAAAATTGCATGGCCTACTGAAAATTATATTTTGGGCCTACGTCAACTTATTTTTGCATGACCTACTAAAATTGTATTTTTGACCCGCTTAAATTACATTGCCTTCTTTTAAAATTTTGCATGGCATACTGAAATCGCATTGCATTAAAAAAAACTTTTGCATGGTCTTTTGAAAATTAAATTTTGCCTATTGAAATTGCATTGTGTTGTTTCAAAAATTTTACATTGCCTGAAAAATCACATGATATTATACCCTTAAGGCATCATAGTCCAAATTCATCATTCCTCATGGCCTATGGACATCATTTCATGGCCTGGAAATTTAGTTCATAATTTTCATGATCTGAAGGTGTCATCATCCAAAGGCATCATCCTTTATAGCCTACGAACATTATTTCATGACCTAAGGATATAACTTATGATTAGCATAACCCAAGATATCATAGCCTAAGAAGTCATTCATATCGTTTTATGGCTAATTTCATGGTCTAAGTGGGAACTTGCATCATGTTTAAGTATTATTTCACTACTTAATATACACACTTTAACCCGAAATATGTAGGCGACTTAATACCGAAGTCTCGTCGTAATATTTTTCACAACCCCTTTTATTCTATTTGGTCCCTCCGATAATATTTCATTGGTCGGACAAAATCGACTACTCCGTCAACTTCTTTGCTCGACAATTCATTCTTCATTCCCGAGCAAAGAAGGGGCAACTGTTGACACTCAATTTTGACTGATCTCTAACCATTTTGGATTGCCATTTGAATAAATATGTATTTTTAAAGCTATTCAAAATAAATGAATTTATTTTCAATTTGGTCCAACAATCACGTATTTTTAATATATATTTTTGTTATAATTTTTCTAAAAAAATTATCTGTTTACTTATTTTTTTTTTTTATTATTATTATTATTATTATAATAGTAATAATATTTGTTATTGATATTATTTAC